>JAOXJP010000017.1:5913884-5945177 GCA_025762735.1 Platanus orientalis
AAGTATATTGAATTTGCAATTCATTATTTATAGATCACTTTAGGACTTCACTTAAAGTACTAAACTTAAGTGATCATGTTGTGGGGTAATTGGTAGTCACTCAAACTAAGGTTAATATAAAAGGATTAATCAAGCAACCTTAGAGAACTTATTAGTCTTGCTCCCGCTCTGCTATATGTAACACTATAGTGCATGACGGAGCCTCGTGGTATATGATAAGTTCATAAGAAAGTGATTTACTAATTAAAAGAATTCCTGTTGCATCTTTAAATGAATTAAAGTAAATCATAAAAGGGTGAAGAAACTAATTAAAAAATTATAGATATCCTATTCACCCCTTTAGGAATTTCAGAGATGAGAAAGGGATAATAGGAAATAATGTGAGATTGATCACAATATCTAATAGTTTTAAACTTATTTAATGTAAAAATATTTAGACCATGGATTATGTTAATGAATTCCATATTTTTTTTAGAAGCGATGAGAATATTTCATCTTTTGAGTAATACAAAAGAGAAAAAATTCGAGATAATGTTTTAGATTATGCAAAGCTTTCACAAAGCCACAACTTGTATGACTTCCTCTTGATTCACCCCTACTCTCTTTTGGTAATGATGGTTCATGTAGAATAAGACTGATGACCTCATATTTTTTCCTACATCCAAGCCTAATATTTGGAGAGAAACAACCTCGAAGAATCCAAGCCTTTTCTTAAACTACTCTTTTTTCTCTTATATTAGTATAGATATCTCTAGATATGTTTTTTCTCTCACTTCTTCTTTAGGGCATTTTTGGTTACTTCTCTCATTGTTTTTAGGATTTTTGACAACTAAAACATTAAGGAGTATATTGGAGGTAAGATTATAAGGGATCCTATTCTCTAGCTATGAGAGTCTATCCAATTCCTAGTTGAATTATACATAGAAACTATATCCACATATATTTTGTATTATTCTCCTTAATTAGATTAAAAACTAATGGAACTTCCACTAATTACAATAGTGTCCATCAAAACAATGTCACTGAACCCCTAGAGCTTAAGAGTTTGTAAGTGAATTAATTCATACAACACCAAAATTCTATAAAAACCATTAGGATTGGACGTAAGTATCACTGTCAACTTCCTAACTTATGTAATGAATTATGCTTGATTTTAGTTGACCATTTTAACTCCCAAAGTTTTTCTAAATTTTCTTTAATAAATAATATATTTATTAATATACAATTTATTAAAAACTTTTTAATAAAATTTTTTTTTATTTATAAAATACCATGGACATGGATTTTCTAAGTCTTAACACACTAGAGTGATCATCTTGAATATTCTCTCTAATCAGGCGTAATGATTCTTTTTTGACACTCTACATTATAGTTTGCCGACTCCTTGAATTGACATGACTCCTAAACTTCACTAGTTGAGTCATGCTATGGACTCCGAACTATGCCTCACTTAAGCAATTCAAATTGCTAACTTGACAGACTCATTTGACTCAAGCATATTCATGTGACTCAACCGAGTCTTGTAAACCTTAAACAAACCCAAAGCGAAGTTGTAATACAATAAGAAACATTTTTTTTTTTTTTTTTGATTTGAGAATTCTTTCCTAAAGTCTCCAACAAGTAAGTTTTCAAAGACATTCAAAACCCTAAAAGAGAGAAAGAGTGAAGAACTTGAAAGAATGAAGGCTAAAGTTGTGAAAATTTTAAACATAAAACTTTATCTTCTAACCATATAAGCATGGACCTTAGAGATTGGATTGTATTTTGCTTTTGTGCTTATGTTGAAAAGATTTAGTTTGGTTTATTAAGATATTAATATTAATAATAGTACTTTTAATGTAGTTTAGACTTTAGAGTTTATGCTATATTACTACAAAATACTTATATTTATTGTTAAAATGCAGTTAACGAAGTTTACGCCTAAGAGAATGCAGGTGCACAACCTACTTTACAAGAAGTGATTACACCTAAATTACAGTTGAACATAGTTGAAGAATTAATAATTAATGATGCAAGGATTGAAGCATGGGCTGAAATTATGAAGAGTCTAGAAGAAGTTAGAAATGAGATCAATCTAGAATCAATCCGAATAGAGGAATACTTTAAAATTTTAGAGAGCTTTGAAGTGGAAATCAAAGAGGAGAATGATATCATGCCTTTAGGAACATCATCCTAGTATAGTTCCACAAAGAGTGTATATGTTGAAATAACAAAACATGATTCATATCAGGATCATGCAAGGCTGGATCTTCTCTCCATAGCTACACATGAATTTCACCTTATAATTCGGAAGTTCATCCTAGGAAGTGTTTTCGCAGTTGATCTCCCAAGATCGGGGCAATGAGGTGCCAGAATTATGGTAGAAAGAGTAGGAATAGTTCTTTATCGGTGCAGAGGAAAGAGAGAAGAACCTTGAGGAAAATTGACTTAGGGTTTGGAAGGGCCATAATATCGGTAGTCCATGGACGAGTCATAGGTACGCAGGTCCTTGGAAATCTGTGGAGGGAGATAGGAGTGTGTTGAAGAAGGGGGGTAATGGGTTGGATTTTCGGCAGTTTATACTACGGAAAGGTGTGGGTGGGGATGGTGTGGCCCACATCATTGAGTGATTGGGAAAATAAGGAGAGTGTGGAAAAAAGAGGAGAGAAGATGGTGGATTTGACTGCGATTTTGAGTGACTTGTCATTCTTAATGTGATGTTGAGATGCCATCACTGCAGTCTAAATTAAGAGGTACCATGCCAATACTCACTCAGCTACGTGACACAATTCTTGATAAAGTGTTTATTAGACTTACTCATTTCTCTTCTTAACAAATGCTCCTCTCTGCCCCATGTCAGGGGGTGTCTGATATCAAGTGCGACACCCCCTGATGGGACAGTCAGTAGGGAGAATAAAAAACCTCCAAAAAGTGAATTGATTATGCCCCTTGAGTGTCCCATCAGGGGGCATGGCGCATACGATTTCATCCCAGTCGGGGTGGGCACATCAGCGCAGACAAGTGAAATGCACCCAAAATCACTTGTCGGTGCTGATGTGCCCACCCCCTGACATGGTGCAGAGAGGAGCGTTTGTTAAGAGGAGCGGATACAATTCACTCTCTGATAATGCAATAGATTGCATTAAACTAGCATAAGATTGAAACCATGAATTTTCAAGATACAGTTTTAAAATAGTTTGGACGAAAGGCATTGTATTGGCTGCCAACCTAACACAACCCTCTTCCTTTATTTGTTTAGCTTACATTGTCTATTCCATGCATTTTTTTTGTAAAATGTCCTTCAATCCTCATTAATTTTTACACTGCAAATATTTACATTTCTAATCAATCCAGCTTAGCCTACCATAATGAGTCATGTAACCGTATCTATCACTTCAATATTAAGTCTTAAAGGAATAGCACTGCAATCATTCTTTTTAAATAAATAAACATAATCAGTTTCATGTTTACCCAATATTTTTACCTAGTGGAGAGAAGAGGGGGGGAGGGAGGGGGAGGCAGGCATTCAAGATTATGAGACATAAAGGTTGTCATGTAAATCGGCTTTTTTAAAGTCATTTGAAACAAAATACCATTCTTATCATCATTGGACAACACATTTATAATTGCGTGGGATCATAGTTTGAATTGAGAGAAATCAGGTAAGATCTTAGTAATGCTCAAAATCCCTTGGCAGCTTCAATTTATTAGTAATTAGAATGAAGACATGATATGATTTTAGTAAAACAGAATATTGTAAAACAAGTACATGGAAGTTCAACACCATGTATATAAGATAGAAAATAAATAGACAAAATGAAATGAAATAATGAAATTTGATAATCAATTATTGTTCTAAGCTCTGAAGAATGTTGCCAAGAAAAAAGTCCAAAGTAAGACAAGTAGTAAAAGGACTTTGATTGATAAGATTATGAGGCATAAGCTCCTTTCTTGGAACAACAGTGATGATGAAAATTATGATATATGGTAATAAAAAGTGGCAAAATGAAAGAGCCCATATACGAGATAGTATTACCAAGTAGAGTAGCATCTAACCAAATTTGGTAAGCTTATCATGAATCAAACTTTTTTTTTTAATAATAAGGACAAATTTATTGAACTAGAAAGTGAAGTAGAAAAAAAAAACGGAGGAGTCATTCACACAAAGGTGAAAGACAAGAAAAAACAAGCTGCAATAAACAATACAAAACAACTATATATCTCCCTCTAAAAATAAAGCACACAGATTTCGTCAAAATCGACAGAGATGAAAACCTAATCAAACAAAAGCAAAAATGCTGGCATAAATATTTTCAGCTAAAAGAAGAAAAAAAATGGAAATAAGAAATACGAAACAAAACAAAACAAAACAAAATTGTTTTAGAAAGTTGTAAACGGGGTTAGTAGGAAAGCAAATCATCTACATACCCCAAACTTGATGGTCTGGACACAATTTCGGAAGGTCATCTATTTATAATTGAGAAGAAGACATTAAAAAAGAAGAAAATTAAAACATAAAGACCTGAAAATCCCATATACCATTTGTTTCAGAAAATTAAAAAAGATGCTTTTGAGTAGACAACAATCACATTCTCAAGCAATTTAAGGCAAAAATAAAAAATAAAAAAATCCATTATGATGGCATATCAATTTTATCGTCTTCTTTACGCAAATCAGATGGTCCTATGGTCGACTCAGGTCCTTAGCGGGGCGAGCTCTGCACACACGAAACGAAGGAGGGTCAAGAAGCTAGCATTGACAGGGTGCCGGCTCGTAGCTCTCCGATGATCAAGTCAGACAACCAGGGGGACTGTAGGAAGTAGAGCTTTCTCCTATTAGGGTTTCAGATGTCTCATACTTGGAAGATGAAGTGGTACCCGTATTTATAGGCTTGAGTAGTGGCGTATCAAGGTAGATCTCACATGTCACTTTCCTCCCACGTTCTTGCATGTCGCTTTCCACACTTTCTGGCGTGTCACTACTGCCCACGTCCTGGGCTGCGTCACTTCTGCCTTCTCTGTCATTTTCCTAAAATTGGTAGGTCTGCTGTAGAGGATATTTTAACGGTTTTTGATTCAGGCTTATCCTTAAGTTGAGTCGGTCAGGGTCGACACCTCCTACAGTCGGGGTCTCCCTGGGAACCAAGGGGCCCTGGGGCCGCGAGTGGTCTTTTGGGTGTTGAGTACCTTGAATGATGGTCAAGGTTATTAGTGGGGTGCTCGGAGTCGAGTACTAAGGGATGATTCCATTTTTGGGTGGGGGGTTTCGGTGTTAGGCTAGTTGAGGGGGCCCAAAGCTAGCCCCCTTAGAATTTTCTAGGTCAGTCCTTCTAGGGTTAGAGTTACACTGGTTAGTTGGGATCGGCCAATAGGGTCCTCAATGTAGTTTTCCCCATCAGTTGCTCCCTATTCCTGGGTTCACGGTTACGTGGCTTGGGAATACAAATTGTCTGCGCACATCACTTATTGTTTTGGACGTTGGTGGGGTGTCGTTTTGACTATCGAAGTGGTGCTAGTTGGGAATGGGCGCTAATGATGGTCTCGTATTTAATGGGTCTCAACAACCAAGAGGATGTGCTAGCGCCGGTTAGGGGTCATGCCAATCATCGTATTGTTTCAGATCTCTAGGTTATCTAACAGTTGTGTTTAAACCTCTTTAATTTTTAGGGATTCGCGTGTCACCTTGTTTCCTAGTTTTATTTCGTCAACCCTTGGATAAGCGACACATGTAAGGTTGGGAATAGTCGAGGTTCTCTATAAATATTTTCTTCGACACCAATCAGGCTTTCTTTTATCTTTGCCTCTCATCTTTTGTAAACGTTTGTTTCAAGCGGTTTTTGGCAAGTCTCCCGTGTTCCCGCAAACTATTGTCTTTGCCTTTGCCTACCGCTGCATCTCCGGGGTTAGTTTCTTTCATCTCCGGCGATCTCCTCTCTTTTGGATGACTGTTCTTTGCCTTACTCCGGTGTCCTTCCATTTTTTAGGTATCCTTTCTTCAGGTCATCTTCTTTGCTTGTTTTATTCTCTAATCTTCTGTTTGCTTTTCATTGTCGTTTGGCTTTTCATTTTTCTTCGACGTATCTACGCTTGCCCTTTTCTCTGTGTATTTGCCTTGATTTTTGCTTTGTTTTCTTTTTTCTTCTCTCATTTTTTATCGATTCTCCTAACGTTATCCAAATGGCGTTCGGGATACTGTCAATCGCATGGTCAACGAAGCCAATGACTTATCAGAAGTCTGGCAAACCTCACGGAGCAGGCTATCAAGCCGGCTCCAACTAATGCCCAGGGGGCAGTTAGGGAGATTGCCCCCAAAGAGGACTTCAAGGCTGCTCAATATGGCTCCAAGTTGGGGATGAAAATTCTCGCTCAGTACTACTCTACCAACCTTGTTCCCGAGGGGGTAGTTTTCTCAGCACCTGGGAACACTCAGGCTTTTGAAGCCCCTGCCGGCAGCGTAGTGTTGTACAAGCAGACCCTCATGGCGGGTCTTAAGTTCCTGGTTCCCTGGTTTCTCCGGGAACTACTATTCTGCCTTGGGCTAGCACTCGGGCAGTTAATGTCTAATGCTTGGCGAATAACCATAGGGTGCATGGTATTATGGAAGCTGACCTTCAAAGGGAAGCATCCTCTCACCCTTAACAAATTTTTTCGTTGTTATTGCCCCAAATAACAAGAACCAGGGTGGTTCTTTTTCGCTAGCTGGGACCCGACGCTTACTTTGGTGACAGGGCTCCTGAGCTTAAACAGTGGGTAGAGGGCTTGGTATTTCTTCTTCTTAGGTGAGGGCTGGGAATGCTTCCCAGATGAGAACCTGAAGCGAAGTTTAATCGGGCATGGGCTTTGGTCATCAGCCTGATATGTACGTTGTCGTTCTATCATTTTCTATCGCATGTATTTTCATTTTCCTGTTCCATTTTTTACCATTTTTTATAGCTAACAAGGCGGATGAAGTGTCTGACAAGGAAAAGGCTTGTGTCCGAGAGGTGATAAATTACCCAATCCACGCCTACCCAGACCTTGTTACACTCGCCCGACTTTATCAGTGTAGGTTCGGTACAAACCCGGTAACTCACCCGTCGTTATTTCACTTGTCTTCCTTTCTTCTCTTTTTCCTAACTATTCCCCCTCATATTGTTAATTTCTAACCCCGGGTTCATTTCTTGTGCAACAATGAAAACAGACATAGATTATCTCTCCTACACCAACGAGATTAGAGATAAATCCTTGGGGGCCAAGAAGGCTGGTCGGCCAATGGTTGCTCAATCGGCTACCCAGGTGGAGGCAGCCATGACCTCCAAGAAGAGAAAATGTCATCTTGTCTCTGGTGATCCCTCCGGGTCCCAGGCCCTTGAGGTGGTTTCAACGCCTCTCACGACTCCTTTTATCCTCATCCAAATCGTTGACTTGGATGGGGACGCTGATGGTTCCTCCCTAGCTCCTACAGTTGGGGTCCTAGCCGTGGATACTCAGGCAAATACTCCTTCGACTGTCTCCTAGGCCCCTATCATTAAGGCCCCTACCACCACCCCTGAGGCTCCCACCCCTAGTCGTGACAACCGCTATCTCAACTCAAGGGAGGCCTTCTTACACTCCTCCCCCGACACAAGAGGAGTCTCCACTGGGGCTCGACTCTTGGTTATTGAGGCTCAGTCTCGGGGGAGACTATCTCCTAGGGGGTGTTCCCCCGACTGACCTTGAGTACCTGCAGAAGAATCTCTCCACAGCTGGTGTACACAAAGATCTGATGCACTACATGGCCAAGGTAAAGCTTCATATCCTTTAGCGTTTCCTTTCTTTTATTTTACAAGTGCTTAACACTAATTTGGTTTTATTTTTGTAGACCGTGGCCCTGATGACTGCTTCCATTTAGAAGCATAAATTCTACGAGCAGGTCAGGGCCAAGCACCTGGACCACCTTGCTTAGGTGAGGAACGTGAACCTGGCCCTTAAGGAGGAGGCTAAGGCTATTATTAGCGACCTCGAGAAAAAGCTGAAATGGTGCGAGGACTCTCGTAGCAGCATGACAACACAGGCCACTGAGCGGGAGAATCGCATTGAGAACTTAAGTGCTTTTTTGCGAGACTCTTAAAGGGATATCGATCAGGTCAGGGAGGAGTTGGGGACCAAGTGGAATGGCTGCATTCGGGTGAATAACAACCTCAAGAAGGCCATCGAGGGTGCAGTGAGGAAGGCAATAACCGTTACCCTAGAGCGAGTACACCTTGAAGTTAAGGCAAAGAGAGAGAAATGCAAGAGATGAGGGACGAGGCCCTTAAGGCAACTGAAGCCCAATACTTGGCCTCAGATGCCTTTGGTATTGTTAGGGTCGACTACTTTTGGGAAGGGTTTAATGAGTTTCGGGACATTACTGCCAAGCGATTCCCTAATATCAACTTCTTGTCTATCAAGCTCAGAGAGCCTGAGGCTGAGGATGAGGGGGAAGAGAAGGTCAGCCAGGGGGATACCATGGTCGATGAAGAGATTGTTGAGGTAGGGCACGGTACAACAATTGAGGGGGCAGTCGAAGAGCCGATGGCGCCGAAAATTGGAGAGGTCAATCGGGGGGATGTAGTCCTTGGAGATATGGCCTCGGGGGATGCCAAACCCAAGGTGTAATTGTACTCTTGCATCTTTTTCTGTCTTTTTTGCTAAACTTTGTAACTTTCTTGTGTATTAATGAAATTCTCTTTTTTGTGTCTCTTGTTCTTTGTTCATAATGTTTTTTTTAACTCTTTCCAAGTTTTGATGTGTACCGTGGTGCTTCTTGTGTGTCGTATGCATATTTGGGTAGGCCAGAGTGCATGACCTTAAATTTTTCTAAGTACAAGTGGGTCTCAGGGGTTTTTAACTCTTTTCTCGAGTAAGGTGAGCAACGTCAAATTTTTCTAAGTGTTAAGACCCCTTGGGATTAATGCCTTAGGGACAAATAGGAGTAAATATTTAGTTAAATCAACCCAAATTTCCTAAGTGTAGAAGTATGTCGGGGGCCAAGCCTCCTTAACTAACTAGCCCATTGCCCTGTAAGGTCATCCTCGTATTTTTATGAGAGAGAGGGTACCCAGTAGCACCCTTTCAGGGCTTATGCCCTTCTCCCGAGCATGAGGATTCCTTATGCAGTGTCACCGGGTACTCTTAGGCGTTTCTTCTAATTTACTATCTTCTATGGGAGGGGATATAGCTGTACTTACTTGGTAAGGAGGCGATGCATGTTTTTTACATGGTTAGGGATCTTTTTATGGACTCGTGGGATCCTCCTTTGCTTTGCATTTTTTCAGCTAGAAAGTTGCTTGATTTTGAGACTTGGGGTCATCCTCGTGACTGGACGGTTAACATCCTAACCCGGGGGTTAGTCTTATAGCTTGATGAGGAAGGATGGGCCAATTTTGTGGACTGGGATCAACCTTGTGACCTGAGGGTTAATCTTGTAACTCGGGGCTAGTCTTGTAGCCTAACATGGAAGGATGAGCCAATCCTGCAGCCCGGGGTTAGCCTTGTGACCTGAGGGTTAATCTTGTAACCCAGGGTTAGTCTTGTAGCCTGTGGCTAGTCTTATAGCTTAAGTTGGAAGGACATGCCAATCTTGTAGCACGGGGTCAATCTTGTGATCTGAGGGTTAGTCTTGAAACCCGGGGCTAGTCTTGTAGCCTGAGCACGATGGCCTGAAACTCTGTCGACCCTGTATAGTTAGATCATTTCGATAGTTAAAATGATAGCATCAATTTCATTGATAATACTTTCTCAAATGTTTTACATTCCAAGGTCGTGGTAAGGGCTCCCCCTGTATCGTCTTTAAGTGGTAGGTCTCGGGTCTATTGTAGTGTGTTACCTGATAAGCCCCTTCCCAATTTGGTTTTAGCTTTCCCTTTGTCGGGTCTTGTGTTGCTAAGGTCACCTTTTTGAGTACAAAATTCTTGACTATAAATCTCCTTGTCTTGACTTAAGAATTATAATACTTGGCTATTTTTTGCTTGTAGGACTGTCCGAAGTGCGCCTTCATCTCTTTTTTTTGCTAACAAGTCGAGGTTGACTCTAAGGCCTTCCTTGTTTTTCTCTAAATCAAAGTTGGTTGCACTGTGTGTGGTCATTTTGATCTCGACTAGTATTACTGCCTCTGTTCCAAATGCCAGGGAGAATGGCGTTTCTCCAATTGGAGTCCTTACTGTGGTACGGTATACCCAAAGGACACTTGGGAGTTCCTCTGGCCAAAGGCCTTTAGATCTATTGAGCCTCTTCTTGATTATGCCTAGGAGTGTTCTATTTGTGACCTCCACCTAGCCGTTGGCCTGTAGATGAGTCGGGGAAGAAAAGTGGTTCTTGATACTGAGCTCTGCATAGAATTCCTAGTACCGGGCATTGTCAAATTACTTGCCGCTATCGCTGATGATAACTTGGGGGATCCCAAACCGACAAACGATGGACCTCCACATGAAGTCGTGGATGTTTTTCTCGGTGATCTTTGCCAACGGCTGAGCTTCCACCCACTTGGTGAAGTAGTCAATGGCTACCACCAAGAACATCATTTATCCTTTCTCCATGGGGAGTGGCCTAACTATGTCGATTCCCCACTGAGCAAAGGGCTAGGACCCCGCTATTGAGACCAATTCCTCTATGGGTGTCTTAGGAATATTGGAACATCTCTGACATTTATCACATTTCTAGGTTAGGAGAGTGGCATCTTTTTGTATCGATGACCAATAGTACCCGATCCTGATCGCTTTGTGGGCCATTGTTTTGCCTCCAGACTGGCTCCCGTACATCCCCTCATGTATTTCTAGAAGCACATAGTCGGCCTCCTCCTCAGACAAGAACCTAAGCAGGGAAAGAGTAAAGCTCCTCTTGTAGAGAGTGTCACCAACAAATAGATACTGACTTGCCCAGTTCTTCACTTTCCTAGCCTCTTCCTTAACCTTGGGTAACTTGTCATTTTTAAAAAACCTTGTGATCTGGTTGGCCCATTCAGGTCCAGGGCTTTTCATGTTTACTTCTCTTTCTTCTCTTATTTTGATACTAGGCTCGAGTAGGCATTTGACCAGGATCCCGGGGGTTAAACCCTCAGTAGTGGATGATGCAAGTTTAGCCAACTTGTTAGCTTCTTCATTATCCCCCCTTGGGACCTGTTGTATGTTGAAGTGCTCGAACTGAGACTTTTCTTTCTCAACTAGGGTAAGGCATTGTTTCATTCGACTGTTCTTCACCCCATACTCCCCTTGTACTTGTTCAACCACTAACTGGGAGTTGCTATAGACCTTCACCCTCTTAGCTCTGAGTATACGGACGAGGTGTAATCCTGTGATCATTGACTCGTATTCGGCTTCATTGTTGGTTGCCTTGAATCTGAACCTGATGGCATACTCGAGTTTACTTTTTCCTGGCATGAGGAGGACGACCCCTCCCCCGACTGCACTATTGGTGGAGGAACTATCCACATGTATGACCCATTTTGTCTGGTCTGCTTCTTCTCGTTGCTCATTTTTCACTTCGGTTTCGGTGCTTAGCGCTTAGGTATACTCAGCGATGAAGTCCGTAACTGCTTGGCCCTTGATAGCCCCCTGAGGGTGGTACTCGATGTTGAACTCACTTAACTCCACCGACCACTTGACTAACCTGGTCTCGAGCTTGTGGAGTATGGTTCTGAGTAGTTGATCTATCAGGACTTAGATGGTGTGGGCTTAGAAATAGGGCCTCAGTCGTCAAGTTGTCATGACTAGTGTAAATGCCATTTTCTCTGCCCTTGGGTATCTTTCCTCTGCCCCCCCTGAAGGCTCTACTGGTGTAGTATACTGGTTCTTGTATCTTGACTTCTTATCTTACTAGTACTGAGCTTACTGCCGTCTTTAACATTGATAAGTATAGGTAGGGCCCCTCGCCGTGCTTTGGTTAATTGATCAATGGTAGGCGCTCGAGGTGATCTTTAAGCTCCTGGAAGGCCTTGTCTCACTCCTCATCCCAGTTGAAAGCCTTCTCTAACAGGCGAAAAAAGGGCATCACTTGTCTGTGGCCCGGGAGATGAATCTACTTAATATGGTAACCCTCTAGGCTAGACATTGTACCTCATTTATATTTCTTGAAGCTTGCATGTCGAGTATGGCTTTTACCATATCGGGATTGGCCTCCATTCCCTATTGGGACGCCATGAATCTGAGGAATTTTGCAGCCGACACCCCAAAGGCGCATTTGCTGGGGTTGAGCTTCATTTTGTACTTCCTCAAGGTCTAAAAGGTCTCCCTTAAATCTGAGAGATGTTGTTCAGTTTGAAGGCTTTTTACCAGCATGTCGTTTATATATACCTCGACGTTCCTCCCAATCTGGCCTTTAAACATTTCATTAACGAGCCTCTGGTAAGTTGCCCCTACGTTCTTCAGCTTGAAGGGCATTACCCGATAGTAGTAGAGTCCCCGATCGGTGATAAAGGTAGTTTTCTCCTAATTAGACTTGTGCATCTTTATTTGATTGTACCCCAAAAAGGTGTCCATAAAGCTAAGGATTTGGTGGTCGGCCATGGAGTCCACTAACATGTCAATCCTCGGGAGCGGGAAGCTATCCTTCGGGTAGGCTATGTTGAGGTCTATGAAGTCAACACACATACACCACTTTCCATTGGGTATTTTCACCATAACCATATTTACTAGCCAATCGGGGTAGTGAACTTCCTTCACAAAGCCAACCATCAATAATTTCTCTACCTCTTGTGCAATTGCTTGGTTTCGCTTCGGGGCAAAGTTTCTCTTCTTCTACTTGATGGGCCTTGAGGTTGGGTCCACATTTAAACTATGCACAGCCACACGAGGATCTATTCCTGGCATATCCTCATGCGTCCAACCGAACACATCCCGACTTCTAATAAGAAAGTCTCGTAGTTGAGCTTTGAATTCTCTTAGTAGGTCAGATCCCATCCAGGTGACTCCGTCAGGCATGTCAGGATAGAGGGTGATGTCTTCTAATTCTCCTTCAAGTTCTATTACTACTTGGACCCTCTTATATCCCAGACCTCCAAGTTGTCAATTGACATGTTTTCTTTTTGGGCCGGCTCCCCCTTGAGTGAGGCCATATAACATTCCCAAGCTGCCACTTGGTCTCTCTTAACTTTCCCAACTCCTCATTCAGTTAAGAAGTGCATTAAGAGATGGTAGGTCGAAGTGACTGATTTGAGTCGATTAAGTGCCGGCCTCCCCAGGGTCGCATTGTATGTAGAAGGGTAGTCTACCACCAAAAAATCAACCACATGGGTTAATTGTTGCTCCTCCATCCCTGTGATAATCGGCAAGTTGATAGTTCCTAACTCCACCAAGGGTGTCTGAGTGGGCTTCAACTTGTCTTGTTCGATACTCATTTGATTAAATGTCGGGAGGTAGAGAATATCCACCGAGCTACCATTATCAATGAGGATATGATGTGTGATATAGTTAGAAACTACCAACGTCACCACCAATGCATCGTTGTGCGGCTGACTTACCCCTCGGGCATCTTCTGCGGAGAAGGTGATAGGGGGATCCTCTAACTTTTGAAACTTGGCTAGCCTCTCGATCATCAGTAGTTTTTGATCTCTCTCTGAGTGAATTTGTCTCACGTGTGATCTTCTCGCTGAGTTGGATTCTCCTCCCCTGATGAACCCTCCCGCTATTACCCTTATCTCCCCGATTGGCCCTTCAGGTCTTATTTCTTGTCGGGTAGGAGGGTCTCGACGGGTATTCTCGTGCTTGACCTGCTACCGCTCTGCTACAAATCTTTACAATTGTCCATGTTGAATGAGGGCTTTTATCTACTCCTTTAAGTCGAAGCAGTCATTGGTGTCGTGGCAATGGTCCCGATGAAAATGACAGTACTTATTGTGACTTCTCTTTTTCGGGGGGTGGATCCTCTCAGGCCATTTGATGCTCGGGTCATCCCCGATGTAGAGGAATACTTATTCCACGGGTGCATTAAGAGGAGTACAGTTTGGAAACCTACTTGGGGGGAGGTTGACTTGCGACCTGATTCCCTGATTGTCGTTCCTTTCTCTCACTCGGTCGCCCTTATCTTCTAGAAATGTATGTTGTTGTTCCCTTTTTCTCTTGTCGGCTGTGAATTGGACTTGACGTCCCTTTCCCGCTTGACGTTGAGGGTATCCTCAACGTTTATGTGTTGCTACACCTTCACCATTAGGTCGGCCATGCAGGTTGGGGGATTCTTGGAGAGAGAGAACAATAGTTTGGAAGGCGATAACCTGGCCATTAGAGCAGCAACAATCATCTTTTCGTAGGCATCATTGACTTGCAGCGTCTTTCTGTTAAACCGAGACATGTAGTCATGTAAGGACTCCCCTTTGTTTTGTTTCATATTCAGGAGATAGGTCGCTGACTTCTGGTACCTTCGGCCACCGATGAAATAGCTGAGGAATTGTCGACTTAGTTTTGTGAAGTTTGATACGTTTCCAGGCTTCAACTAGCTGAACCAAACTCTGGCAGACCCCTTGATTATAGTTGGGAATGATCAGCACATAATTTCGTCAAGGGGTCCTTGCTGCCATCGAACATCTCCTTTTGCAGCGGCTTAAATTTGTCAGGGAGGGGTCGTACCATAACCGTCGGGGTGAATGGGTGGTCCGTCCTCTGGATCAGCTCATTGATGATGGCTGGGGTTTTTCCTGTCAAGGCTTCCTTTATAGTAGCCATCTCCTTCTTCACATCCTCCATTTTCTCCTCCTAAGAGCTTGGGATGTGACCCTTCTCACCATAGTGACTCGTCTCTTGAAACCAGGAGGCCTTGGTGCTTACTACTCTGTCTTCAAATCCTAAGTCATAGCTTCGGGCTGGAGGGGCGTGAGACCCTGGCTGCCCCGTATCACCATCTCCTGGTGCGGTCCTCTGGCCTTTCAGTTCTAGTATGATCTCTTGGTTCTACTTCATCAATAGCTGCATGTTTGCTGTCAGCCCTTGAATCTTCCACTCAAGCATGTTTACCTTTGGGGTTTCGGGGCATGCCCCATTAGAGACAAAAGTCCCCAGTTTGTCAACTCCATTAACCTGATCATGTTGAGCCGCCATCGATCTGGTTTTGACGATATGGACCTTGTCGAAAAATGAATAAGTTCCCAAAGACAACGCCAACTGATGGCATATCAATTTCACCGCCTTCTTTATGTCAATCAGATGGTCCCACGGTCGACCCAGGTCCTTAGTGGGGCGAGCTCTGCACACACGAAATGAAGGAGGGTCAAGAAGCTAGCGCCGACAGGGTGTCAGCTCGTAGCTCTCCAACAATAAAGTCAGACGACCAGGGGGATTGGAGGAAGTGGAGCTCTCTCCTATTAGGGTTTCAGATGTCTTATACCTAGAAGATGAAGTGGTACCTGTATGTATAGGGTTGAGTAGTGGCGTATCAGGGCGGGTCTCACATGTCGCTTTCCTCCCACATTCTCAGTCGCTTTCCCCCACGTTCTCGCGTGGCACTATTGCCCACATCCTGAGCCGCGTCTTTTCTGCCTTTGTCATTTTCCCAGAGTTAGCAGGTCTGTTGCAAAGGATATTCTAATGGTTTTTGGATCATGCTCATCCTTAGGTTGAGTCGGTCGGGGTTGTCACCTCCTCCAGTCTGGGTCTCCCCTGAAACCAAGGGGCCCCGGGGACGCGAGTGGTCTTTTGGGTGTAGAGTACCTTGAATGATGGTCAGGGTTATTAGCGTGGTGCTCGGAGTCGAGTACCGAGGGATGATTCCATTTTTGGGTCAGGGGTTTCGGTGTCAGGCTAGTCGGGGGGGCCCAGGGCCAACCCCCTTGGAATTTTTTGGGTTAGTCCTTCTAGGGTCGGAGTTACACTAGTTAGTCGGGACCGGCCAACAGGATCCTCGATATAGTTTTCCCCATCACACTTCATCTTTGGAAATTGAAGAAAATAATAATTAGCCCAACATTTCTAGAAACATGAACCAAGAGAATCGATGAATTCATGAAGCTTAAAGCACCGAAGCCACTACGACTCCTCTAACAAAAGCTTGGACACGATATCCTATTTCTTCCTCACTCGTACTCCAACAGTCCCGACATAATGAATCGCACTCCCCTTCTCCACAAATCCTAAATCCTAATTATAGAGCATTCTGTAACAAAACTCAGAACCTCCTTCTCAACCATTATGCAGTACTTGCTCTCCATCCATCGAATTCTTCCGTCAAAGAAAAACGTTAAAACACGGTTATGGTTTCTCCTTCATGTTGCTTAACAGAAAAGATTAGGTATGGAAATCAGCTTTTCTTGATGTATTAGAATGACATTAGGGGGTGGACACATTAGCATTGAAAAGTGATAAGCACCCCCCAAAAAGTGAAAGTCATTTTTCGGCACTGATGTGTCAGCCCCCTGATGTCATTCTAATACATTAGGAAAAACTGATTTCTGTACCTAATCCCAGCCCGTTGCTTAAGGGTGTGGATGGACCTCGGCCAGTCCAAACCATCTTGGCCTAGCCCAAAATTTATCGGAAAAAGCCTGGTCAGATGATGAACCGACAAGGGCCCAAGCCTGACTTAAAGCCTGACCATTATTAAAGCCTGACCATTATTTAAGGCCAAGCTTGGGCTTACATTGGCCCAGCCCGAGTCTGACCAGAGAACAGACCCGACTGATACCCATATATATGTATAAATGTGTGTCTGTATGTGTGTCCTACAACTGTAAAAACAATTTTCAAATGAAAAAAATAGGTAACCATCATATTAATATTTTATTATTTACTATGTTTTTTTAGATCAAGTAAAATTATATAGCGTAGTTAGTTATAGTATTTGCTTAGTAAATAAGAGGTCCTAAGTTTGATTCTGATTGCAAACAATTTTTTTCCAAGTTGATGGGCTAGCTTTAGGACCGATAAAGTTATTAGATCCGGGATTGGGGCTTAATATTTAAAAATTTTTGGGCCAGGCCAGACTTAAGCCTGAAGTGGTGTGTAGCGAGCTTGGGTGCCCGAGCCCGTCCCATGTCTACCCCTAGTGTTGCTCCATTTCCGTCTGCAGAGAAAGGAAACAAAAAGTAATCATTCAATACAATCTCAGAACGCACTCATCAACACCACCGCAAAGACCGCTACTTCAAGAGAAATCCCCTCCACAAATGGAAGTACCAATTACCTCCTCCAACAAATTGGAAAAGATTAGGTGGGAATGAAATTCGTATTGATGCATCAGATGGCACAGGGGGTGGACATATCAGCACTGAAAAGTGAAAGGCGCTCTACAAAAAGTGTAAGTCATTTTTCGGAACTGATGCATCAAGCCCTTGGTGCTTTTTGAAGGCATCAGTACAAAACTTCATTCATACGTAATCCAAGCCCCTTACAAATCCTTGCAAAAATACTACTTTAGATATCCCTGAGTATTTGCACTGGGCTGGGGGTGCTGTGTGGTGTCAAGTACTGACAAAAGTGTATGGGCCCCACCCTCATTGAGTACCTGATGCCATATGGTGCCCCATTAATGGTGGCTCCAATCTGGCGCAAATACTCAGCTTCATAGAGGATATCAACCCATCTATATAGCACAAAAAATACTTCTTCAAATTGCACCGTATAACAAAAACCCATTGGAATTAATAAAAATGAAACTCCACCCAAATTCCAAACGGATTAAACTACAAAATGGGGATAAAAATAACTATAAAAATCTTGTCTGTTTAATAATCAAATTTTAAGAAACTGTAGTTACAAACTAGAAAACTACAATAGATGAGCAATATGAGCCAAAGAAAGCCTTCAATGGCTGTAGATTGACCCATCAAATGTGACCAAAGAGAGGATGCCATGGCTGGTGCTCTTCGATCCGGATGATACCTTCTGCAACAATGAATATTTGCACGGGGCTGGAGCCACCATTCATGGGGCATTGTGTGGTGTCAGGTACTGACAATAAAGGTGGGCCCATACACTTTTGTTGGTACTTGATGCCACACGGTGCCCCATAAATGGTGTCTTCAGCCCAACCCAAATATTTAGTGTCACAAAGGATATCAACCTCAATTCTATCACTTCTTGAGTAATTTGAGAAGAAATGGAGAGATTGACAATGAAAGGAGGAACAACTAAGAGTATTCACATCCGGTTAGGCATGTTTTATCTATTTTGCCTCTTCAAAATGACACTTTTTTTTTTTTTTTTATCTTAGCTAAGTTTTTTAGTTAAAGGTTATACATCCGGTTCTTTATTTTAGATAATTTTCAAAAGTTATATATTTAAATATTTATTATTAACTGACAACTTTTTGAAGTGTTGAACAAGTGTTATGATTATCGAACAAAAGATTATAAAATTTTAATTTTATATTTATATCATTAGTTACAGTCATTAAGCTACTTTTAGCTAGTAATTGTAGTAATATGCATAATGTTAGCCAAAATGCATTAGTGGATGTAGGCTCTTTTAGTGGTTTTCACGTTTTTCACTTGCTAATTTACCTAAAAAACTATTTTAGCTACCTGAATGCGAATGCTCTAAATTAACTTTGGACCTTTGGGTATTTGAGGTAGCCGAACACGGGTGAAACCCAAGGATTTAGGAAAGAGAAACGTGAGACGAGAGACAACTTCTAATTAAGATATATTTATAAGGAGAACAGAACTTGCGGGGTGCCACATGTATTTTTTTAAAAGCAGAAAAAATTGTAAAATATTCGGAATGGTGTGCATTTTCTTTGCGAAAGAAATGATAGAATGATGATAAATAAATGGAGAATGATTGTCCATGTTGACAAAGATCTCTTTAAGCATGCCATTGATTGACACATGATGGTTTTTTTGAATATGGTGTGTCTTTTTGAACACCTACTTTTTCATCTGACACAACACATGTCAGCTTATCAACATATTTTCAACACAAAACATTTTCTTCCTAGATTAATACCTATTATGAGAGCCATGCTAGTAGATTATTACTGGGGTGATGTCCGGTTCAACTGGAATTGATTTGAATTAGGTGGGGCAAAGTTTAACATAATCCACAAACTTGACTTGACCCAACATGAAAATAAGCGGATTAGGTTAACCTTAAACGTGTTTTGAGTCAAAATAGGTTAACCCATTTTGACACGATTAATAAATGGATTAGGTTAGGATTGAGCCCAATCATCCTATACCCTTACTTTGATAGACATGAACCCAACTCATCAAGATGAGTTATCATATAACCTATGAACCCGGCATGACTGAACATGAAAATAAACGGGTTAGGGTTAACCCTAAATTTGTTTAGATTAAAACAGGTCAACCTCTTTGATAATAAATGAGTTTGATTAGGGTTGATCTAAATAGTCTTATACCCTTACCTCGACACGACACGAACTCGACCTGCCACCACGAATTGCCACCCCTTATACTTAATGGGGAATTTCTTTGCGCTTAAGGAGAGTACTGTCTGGAGGCTAGAATTAGGTACAGAAATCAGTTTTTCCTGATGTATTAAAATGACATCAGGGGCTGATACATCAGTGTTGAAAAGTGATTTACACTTTTGGGGGTGTTTATCACTTTTTCAGCGCTGATGTGTCCACTCCTGATACCATTCTAATACATCAGGAAAAACTGATTTCTAATCTTTTTTCCGGACTGGGGAAAGATTCCTCTTATTAATTCAAGTCCACTAATCTTGCGCGACGGGCTTTCTTTTTCCTCTTCCTCCTCTCTGTCTCTCGTCCTCTGCTGCTGAGAATCTGGGATGGCTAGCAGAACAGAGATATTCCTAGAGATCCTCATAGCGATCTTGATTCCTCCATTGGGGGTTTTCCTCCGACACGGTTGTTGCACTGTAAGAACTCTCTCGGTCCTCACCCTCCTCCATTTCTCTGTATTTTTCTTTGAAAAATCATTGTAATGTTTTATAATTTACTTATCCAAACTAGTACGATTTTCCATTTTTTTTGGGATTGCAGGTTGAATTCTGCGTCTGCTTGCTCTTGACGCTGTTGGGTTACGTTCCAGGTATAATCTACGCCATTTATGCGATCGTGGTGGTCGATCACGATAGATACTACAACGATTACTGGCAGCCCATCAACTGATCAACTCATAGCTCCCCCATCAATCCTTTCTTCTCAGTATATCTTTGTTTCTTTGATTTTCTAATGTATAGTTGTTTCAGAAACGTTACTAAGAAATCAAGTCTCTGTCTTTTCGTCTGTCGTGTTTAATAAAAAGTAATTCGCTTTGTTTATCTTCTTCTTCTTCTTTGAATCTAGCGAAATTGTATGTACGAGGACAGAGTGGGCTTTTCTATTAAAGCTGGTGTCATGACCCGGTTTGTGTTATATTTATGTTAATTTTGAGAAGTCTGGTTTGATGGGTGTGCGAAAAGTAGATATCTATGTTCATATCCAGCACAGAATTAGAATGTACAAGTCAGGTTGATTCAGTGATGGAAGTGAAGTTCTGTGGGTTTCTGAAATGGTTGGGAGACCTTCAATTTGTGCTTGCAATCGGAAATTCTACATGACACAACCTACGAATATTGGCAAACACAGAAACAATTATACTCCTGATGCTGGAGCATCCATGAGAAACAATAAGAAATTAGATGACTAGGAATGATCAAGTGGGGTGCATTGTTGATAGTAAACTAACCAATTCTCCTATAACCTTAAGGTGTTAGGAGATATAAAAATTAATAAACTTCTATTCCCCCATTGAGCACTATTCTTTCTTGGGAACACTTGGGGAACTAGGTGCAAGTCCATAATTCATGCACAGGATAAAACTTCTACTTCCATGGGGATTCGAATTCAAATGTTCGTAGAAAACTAACCAGCTCTCCCAAAACTTAAGGTGTTATGAGATACAAAAAATTACTATTCTTAACATTTAATTGGAGTTTTGCTTTTAGGTTAATTGGGTTTATTTTATTTTATTTTTTGAATTGTAATCTTGTAACTTATTTCTAACTCAAAATTTTCAAGGTCAAAACTTGCATTTTTTGGTAGGTTTTGGTGTCTTTAGAAAGGTTATTCAGATACCTTCCAAACGAGACTAAGATTCTGCAAGTCCGAGGTGATTTGACAAAGTTATGACTAAATTTCTAAAGGGATATCAATATGTGATGGGAATGGAGTTTTTATTAAGTTTTATTTAATATGTTTTAAGAAGTTTTATGTTAGAAGGTCTTAGTTCACCTTTTAAGAGGTTATGTTAATTAAAAGGGTCTTAATTTAGTTTTAGAAGCCTCTAGGATATTAGAAATGAGTCTCTTATAAACTTTATGTTTTGGGAAATTGGTCAATATTGGACAGCTTCTAATAGTTAGAAGTTTGTAATCTATTTAAGCACCCCACCCCCATACATATTGAATAGAGAATTGATTTTGAATTGAGCTTGCGTCCTTGTGGCGTGCAACTGGATGAGGCTGGGCCTCCCATATTTTATTCTTGGTTGAGGTTGGGCTTCCCCTATCTCCTTTTTGGTTGAGACTGAGTTTCCCTGAATCCCGCCCCTTTTTTTATTTTTTCTTTTCTTCTACCTTCTTCTTCTTTATTTTTATAGCTTTCTACTTCCATCGTTAAAGAATTATTACCACTGCAAGTTGATCAAGGTAGCCATTGATTCTCCTCTAGGTAAGTACATTTTCTATGCTAGAACTCTGATTCTACTATGTTGAATTCTCTAAGACCAAACATGAGTTTTGCATGTTTTATGTACTTTTTGATGCAGACAACATTATGTAACTTATGTATGTGCCACCACACAAGAGAGCAAGGTTTAAGTCTTGTGTTACGTATGAATTCTTTTAATTATTTAAGTGGTAGGTTAATTTTGTAATAAGACCAATAGTATCATGGTTAGTTTAGTTTTTTTGGATTTTTAGTTGTAATCCCATTTTTCACTTTGAACCCAATTTTTCTATGGTCAAAACTTCACTTTTTGGCTTGATTTTGGTGTCATTGATAGGTTATTTAGTTACGTTTCTAATGAGACCAAGATTGTGCAGATCCGAGGTGATTTGAAAAGTTATGACCAAATTACTAAGGGGGTGTCAATAAAAACGGGAATAATATTTTTTTAGAAAGCCTTTAAGTTTGAGTAGTTTTAAATTTTAGAAGGTTTTATGTTTTAGAAAACTTGGCTAGTAAGTTTAGTATTTTTAGGAAGTTTCTAATTTTAGTAAGCTTGTTATTGATTAGGTTTATGCCTATTTAAAGGCAACCCCTCCCCCATAATTTGATAGTGAAAAATAAACAAGTTTTAAAGATTTGGGTGTTTCCAAGGTCTAGCTGTAGCCATGGTCTCATTTCCAAGGGTTGATGTCATCTCTTAGCTATGTCCCCTCTTCTTTCCATGTGGGTTGTAGCATCCTAGTGCATTTGTGAGTATCCACATCACCTTCCTTCTTTCTCCAAGGTATCTTTCTTATTTTCTTCTCTTTCCACTTTTCTTGTAGTTTCATAGTCTCCTTCATTTCTTTTCATTTTCTTCTTCTTCTTGAAAACTTCCATTAACGAACCTTTACTTTTTTTGAATTTATTTGATTTGACCCACTAAATCTTATCGGAATTTTATGAAATTTTAACTGTATAACCTTATAATATGTCAGGAATGGCCATAAAAATTTCAGAATTTTCTGATGCATAAGAGGGGAATTTGGTAATTTTTTGATTTTTTTGTCCAAAATTACAAGAATACCCTTTTGGGTCTTTCTTCTTCTTTTCATTCCATCTTCATCTAAAATCTATTTTTGTGATTCTATTATCTATTTTCTCTTATTTCTGGGCTAGAAGCGATAATTTCAATTTTTGATTTATTTTGCTTCCACATCCTTATTTTAAATTATTTGAGGCTTTGGAAAATTATTCAACATCAATTTTTGGTATCTTCCCTTTTTACTGCATCACTTTTATTGATCCGTTTAAGATGAAATTTTGACAATCTGTTCTTCATCTGTAAACCTATTGCCATATAAATTTTATGTCATTCAGATATCTATATTGACTATGTTTTTGTTCCTTCCAAATTCTGTCTAGATTTGCATCTAGAATTGTAGCCTCTTCATTTAAACCTGAATAATCCTTTTTATGTTGAATTTTTAGCCTTCTATTAAGTCTATCTTGAGTTTATTTTGGGCCCATACCTGCAGAGTTCCATTGGTCTTTAGACCATTCTGCATCAACTCTTTTACTTAAGCTGAATTTGATTGACAAGCTGTTGACTGTGGTCAACAGTCATTGAATATTATACTTCAATCATCCATTATCTGTCCAATAATAGTGAGAAAGGTAATCAAATTGGAAGGCCATCTTACTAAAGTAAAAATTGATCTTGTTTTCAATAATGTTGAATTTACATAGTTTTGCTCTAGTTTTTATTTATTTATTTATTGTTGAAAGGGGAATAGAAAAAAATAAAAAAGAGAAAAATTATAGAGCAAGGGTGGGTATACTACCCTAACCACAAATCAAAAGAGAGAAATTACACTAGTAAAGTATGTTTCACACAACTCCCCCAATGGAGACTTCACTCGGTGGGAAATCTCATTAGCTGATCTTGAACCCCAATTGAATGAGATGTTCGTACTATACACCTCTTGAGCATCTCTAAGAAAATACGATAGTTCCAAGACCCTCTCTTAGAATCAGGAAGTCACCCTATAATAATTGCAAAATCTCTTTGTACCACATTTTTTGCAAAGCCCAAAGAATGTGTCAACCCCAAACTCTGTAGGACTGATTTAGTCTTGGTTGTGATTGCATCTCCTTCTAATGCAATGGCACAAGACAATTTCAAACACCGTTGACATCCTAATAAACAAAAACATGAAAATTTTCTTGAATTCACAAGGAAGGAACATGATTTCTCTATCTCAATGAAGAAAAAAAGATAATAAAAAATTATAGCCAAAGCTTCACAAGTTAAGATGCACTAGAGTATCTATACTATTTTATTCTATTACCATACAACTTGAAAAGACTTGAACACCTTATCTACTAGCAATTACACATAATACAAATAAAGGTAAGATTTAGAAAGAAGATAAAAAAATAAAAGGGCTTATATGAAAAAGGAAACCTCCTATTTAACGGTCATCAAAGCATTCTCTTCAATGCCTCTTTGACTGCTTCTCCTTTTCCTTCTTTTCTAAGAGCTCTTTAGCCTCATGTTCTACATCAATCCCCTCCACTTGGAATAAACTTGTCCTTGAGCATTAACTAGTACTTGTACTAACTCCTCTGGCACATGGTACTCAAACAAATTAATAACATTAAAGTCTTTGAAATAACCATATCACTGGGGAGATTAACAATGTAAACATTGTCATAAATCTTCTTGATTATATCACATGGACCATTTTTTTGTTTTTCTATTTGTAATTTGTTGCAGGTACTAGTTGAAAAAAGTTCACTCCATACGTATACCATCACCATGTCACCTTCCTTGAAGACCTTTAGTAAACTGTGCTTATCAGCATCTCTGCTTTTTTACTTGACATTTGATTCTTCAAGTTGCTTCTTTACATCTCCATAGATAGTGATAATTTCTTTAGTCATATTCTATGTAGCAATACTCGTATTTAGTAATTTTGGTAATGATACTGATGCAAGATAGTAGCTTAAAGAAAGGGGATTTTCTTGCAGAATTTTTTTAAAGGTTAATGGGGCTATTGGGTATGCTATAGAAGGGAAAATATGATGTTGTTTTAGCTATTGGGTCAGGTTATAGGTTTGATTTGGTGAATCAATTAGCATTAATCTGGGACATATTTGAGTGCTAACCTGTGGCTGAAGCTGAACAGTGGTTTGAACTATGGAATAGGGAGGGTTAAATCTGGGACAGAAATTTGGGCTGAACTTTGGGTTATTCTAGAGACATGTGGGGATTAATTTTAAGGCTAAAACAATGGCTGCCTTATGGACTGATTAGGGTCAGATTTGTGGGACTGATGTGCTCTAATTTGGGATTGATTAGAAGATTCAACAGAGGCTGTAAAGATCTAAGGGTTAGGGATGAGAGGATAAAAGGATTTCTTGATGGTAAAATAGAGAAGATGGTGGGAAGGTTGTATTCTGCAACTTTTTCCAGAATCAAGAAACAAGAATAAGAAGAAGAAATAAAGGAAGAGGAGGGAAAGGAGAAGAGAGAAGAAAGAAGATAGAGAGAAGGGGGAGGATTACCTTTTCGTTGAGAAGAAAGAGAAGAGAGGGAAGAGGGAGATCACAATCTCCTAGAGGAAGTAGGATGGGTTGCAACCCATGTTCGTGCCACACATGCACACACGTTTCACCTTTTTTTTCATCATAAAAAAACTGGATTTTTATTCATATTCGTTTGGCCTTTATAGGCTTGCAATGTTTTAAAAAAAAGAATCTTATTCTATTAAGAATTCTTAAATTTTAGGACACCTTATTTAACTTAACAACTACAAAAAAATCATGAGTCCTATCTAACTAAAACTCATAAAATCAAGCAAGAATACTAATAAAGAAGATAGAGTGGATTTGGGCCCCACAAAGATCCCCAAATATCCCCAAAATTGTGTAGAACACTAAGACTGTCAACCACATCTATTGGGCCCCACAAAAATCTTTCACAAATTTCAAATATTCTGAAAGTTTTGGAGATATCGACCAACTTATCATTGGGTCCCACTTTGACTCTTTAAAGAGTCCTAAATAACCTAAAGACTGTGCTATACGACCAACACTCTTAAAACACTTATAAAAAATTTCAAAAACAACCAAAATTAATCCTAATTATAAGTAGAACTTTGGACCTTAAGGCCTTATTACAAGAGACATTTTTTTGCTAATAAAATTCGAACAAAACACAAAAAAAAAAAAAAAAATTAATTCCTAACTACTAGACACATCAATTGTGGGGGGGGGGGGCTATCCAAGGTCATCCAATTTATTTTTCTTTGCATAGAATGATCCCGCATCAATCTCCTAGGGTTGGAAGAATTTCGACCACGAAATTGAAGAGGTAGAATTCTTAAATTAAATGATGAACACCTCATCTTTGTGGTCTTCAGCTTTCATGGGCAGCAACATCAATGACACCTTAGAAGAATGCATAACATAAAAATCTTATGGTTGACATTCCTCATTGGGTGACAATTCTGTTTCTTCTTCGTTTGCTACCTTGTCTTCAACCTTGTCCTCAATTGGTTGGTCTTTTTGAGATGAACCTTCCAAAGCTTTAGGCCCTTCCACTTGTTCATGTTGTACATTCTCCACAGACAAGGTTTAGGTTCCTCAGAATCCTCCTTAGGAATATATACCTCCAGACTTAATAGCTCATTTCGAATGGACTTGATAGAACCTTGGGTCTGATTTATGGCACTGAGAATAGTACTTAGTTGACTCGTTATGGTATCGAACTTATCATCAACCTTCTTATCCAAGTTTTGGAGATCTCTCGTTAACTCCGCAACTTCAAGTGTTTGTTCATTTACCATAACATTTAGGGAAGTGAGAGTTCTTTCCCTTTTGTTAACCATGTTAAAATTTTTAGGATCCCAACTAAAGTAAAACAAGTTGTTTCCCTAATCTCTGATGCCAAATTTGATGTAGGATAATTGCTTAAAGAAAAGGGGATTTTCCTACAGAATTTTTTTTTAAGGTTAATGGGGCTATTGGGTAGGCTATAAAAGGGAAAATAGGCTGTTGTTTTAGGTCTGCAATGGGGTCATGTTATGGGCTTGATTTGGGGAATCGATTAGCACTAATCTAGGACAGATTTGAGTGCTAACCTATGGCTGAGCAGTGGTTTGAACTATGAAATATGGGGAGTTAAATCTGGAACAGAAATTTGGGTTGGATTCTAGGTTATTCTAGAAACATGTGGGGATTAATTTTAAGGTTAAAACAATGTCTGCCTTATGGACTGATCAGGGTCAGATTTGTGGGACTGATGTGCTCTAATTTGGGATTGTTTAGAAGATACAATAGAGGCTGTAAAGATCTAGGGGTTAGGGATGAGAGGATAGAAGGATTTCTTGGTGGTAAAATAGAAAAGATGGTGGGAAGGTTGCTGTCCGCAACTTTTTCCAGAATCAAGAAACAAGAATAAGAATAAGAAATTAAGGAAGAAGAGGGAGAGAAAAAGAGAGAAGAAAGAAGATAGAGGGAAGAGGGAGGATTACCTTCTCGTTGAGAAGAAAGAGAAGAGAGAGAGGAGGGAGATCACAATCTCCTAGAGGAAGTAGGATGGGTTGCAACCCATGTTCGTGCCACACATGCACACATGTTTCACTTTTTTTTTTCATCATCATAAAAAAAAACTGGATTTTTATTCATATTCATATGGCCTTTATAGGCTTACAATGTTTAAACAAAAGAATCCTACTCTATTAAGAATTCCTAGATTTTAGGACACCTTATTTGACTTAACAACTACCAAATAATCATGAGTCCTATCTAATTAAAACTCCTAAAATCAAGCAAGAATAGTAATAAAGAAAAGATTCTTTATGCCACCAACTTATAGGCTGTCGACTTGGGTGGATTTGGGCCCCACAATGCTCAAGTATCCCCAAAATCGTGTAGAACACTAAGATTGTCAACCACATCTATTGGGCCCCACAAAAATCTTCCACAATTTACAAATATTCTGGAAATTCTAGAGATAACGACCAGCTTATCATTGGGTCCCACTTTGACTCTTTAAAGATTCCTAAATAACCTAAAGACTGTGTTGTACGATCAACATTCTTAAAGCACTTATAAAAAGTTTCAAAAATAGCCAAAGCTAATTCTAATTACAACTAGACCCTTGGCCCTTAAGGCCTTATTATAAGAGACATTTTTTTGCTAATAAAATTCTAACAAAACATCCTAAAAAAGACAGAAAATTAATTCTTAACTACTAGACACATCAAGGGGGGCGCGGGGGGGGGGGGGGGATACCAATGTTTTGTAATTTTCCTTTTAGTGTTTGACATCCATAACATTGTTGTACAAATCGTCCCACATCTTTCTTCAGTTGAGGCCAATAATACCTTCTTTCCACTTCTTCAATGTTTCTATTATGTTGAAATTTGCATGATGTTAGTTTGTGGTTAAGTGATTTAGGCTGGGTTTACAACAAAATTATCTTGCATTCTTGTTTATAACATCATCATAATCTTCAGTACCTTCTCTCAACTATTTGGGGTCAGTAAGGCTAAGACTGTTCTGCCATTCCAATCTTTTTAGAGCCACATCTTCCATTAAATCACATTTCCAAAGTCTATTTCAAAACCTTAGTTCCCCTCTCTTTCTTCCCCCTGCCCTTTTGGAGCCTTCAACAACAAAGCCAGGAACCTGTACCTGATGTGGATGCCATACATATGGTACCTGATCATCATTCTTGATGGTCAAATGCTATGCTTCCTCTTGAACTGGTCACAGCCCAGCCCAAAAATCCCCGCATCTGTAATGGTCCTATTCTTTATTAACGGTTAGTGTAAATAATAGAGCAGCTATCGCATTCTTAGAATGCCTTCTGAGAAACCAAGTTCTTGTTCTTAGCAAAAGGAAGTCCATTTTGGTTTTCGTTTCGGGAATGTGAAATTTTACTCTGCCTAAGCTACAGTCAGGTTGACCATTTCAAGTTTGATGCGACTTTTACTCATTTGGCTCTAAAACAGCATGTGGAGCTCAACCTTGGTGTTGAAATTGTTTCATAGGCTTGCTTGGGTAAAGGATCTCCCTGCTAGAGAAGAAGAATATTGGTGCACTGCTTTTGCTGTGTGAGTAGAAGAAGGAACTTCCTTGGTGCATGGTGGTGGGGGTTCTGAGTGCCTAAGCGATTTGGAGGTCTGTCTTGCCAATGCCTTTGGAAAAGGGTGGGGTGTCAAGATCAATGTGAATTAAGTAAACATCCCAGATAAGTGGTAGAAGTATGATTGGTAGTGTAAGGTAGGTGGGAATGTAAATTTGTGTATTTCCTTTACATTGGGATTCCTTTGGTATATCGGACCTTTACATGGCAGTTTGTAATAGTTTAACGGTTATAGGTTTCTCTCCTTCTCCCTCTCTTTGTACACACCCTTGCACATGTAAATCAATAATTGTTTGAGGTTAGAAAGTATGCTAGAGTTGTAAATCTCCATTGAAGCTTCTCCCTCATCAGTGATTCTTTGGTGCTGCTTTTGGGTTTCCAGTTACTGTTACTGTAATTGAAATAAGAGTTTTTTCTAGAAGCTTAAGTATTGATTGATTTAGCTTCTAGGATCACTTTCCATGAGAAGAGAACCTGTTGTGGAGTGATCATAAAAATGGATGCATTATCAATGTGTTAGAATCACGTAGTTGGAGCAAATTTTGGGCCACAGGTAGTTCTGTGGGTAGATCTGACCTTTATACTGGGATTTCTATTGATGATTGAAGTAAGGTACTAACTGAAGATCTGAGAGGTATTTTCAATGTTATATGATTGCCCAATTGTTGCATCTGGACATGAAATGCTTCATAAAATCAATTTCTGGCATATGGGTTACTCTCAAATCAAAGAGTTGGATGGGCCAGTGTTCCAGACATAAGAGTCTGATGAGGTGCTTCTTGGAAAATGTGGTGAAATGAGATGCTGCAATTTTTGCTATAGGACTACACTCAAGAGGGGAATTATGGAAAATTGGCCAGGGATTGCACAATATTCCTTTGCGGGGAATAACTTTCTTATGGCATTAAAGCTGACTGCAATGGCCATTCCCTGTCAGGCACATGATAGCTGATCATGGTGTGGCTGGAATCGATGGCACTGACAAAACCAGCGAACATAGGCATTTGGTTTCCAGATGCACTTGCTGATGTAGCTTGTCACCATAGTTTTAAACAAAATAGATTCCTTGCTGACAAAATTTTTGACCCTCGGCCACCTGGTTTGCAGAATCTCAAAAAGACATGGGTGGGCAACAGAAAGTGACTGGTAATCCTTATGGAAATCGCAGCTTGATTAGTCTAATTAACTCCCAGATGACAAGTGAAGAACCCCTTCATAGTGGCTGGGGATTGTTATGACAATTTTTCTGCAACATACTTTGATAGTGCAAAAGCATTACTATGGCCCTCTGACAACAATTACATCACTCATCATTTGGGTTCTTCAGGCCTCATCTTTGATGTATCATTGCTCTAAAATCTTTACAAAACTGTGCCAATAGAACTGGTTTCCAAACCATTACCATGCGGTGTGTACAATATAGGGTTGGGAATTTAGGATGATTTGACTAGAAGCTAGTTGAAACCCCATGCAATTCTCTTGCAAGAAAAAGATGTTAGTTAAGAGAAGTTCCTTGCATAATTTGTTCTTTTTATGCACTTAGTTTACTTTCAGTCTGTGGGAGATTTCCCATGTGAGAGTAGTGGCTGTGGCCTGGGCGTATGGACTATGCTTATGTACGGGCTCTAGTTCCGGAATATTACATAATTCAGATGATGTTTGTCCAAGTGTTACAGATCATAGCCATTGTTTTCAATGGTCACACCCATAACCATAACACATTATTTGATTGACTTCTTCAATGGGTCTGATTTGGATGCCCATCACAGATATAGCAGGCCATTGGGCCTCACTTTCCGAATTAACATAATGTTTTGGGTTTCCATGATTTTGGATGTCGTCTGGAAATTGACACAAAAAAATCTGCATGATGATAACCCTCAAATTACATCACTGGCAACAAAGCAGAAATGTTTTTTTTTTTTAATGATCAGTTTTGTTAAACCCATTCATTGCTGTGCTATCCATTCTTGCGGCTGTCCAACTGAGTCCTTAACTCTATGATGTCTTGCCATTCTCCATAACTTATAATAGTCCAAAAGAGCGTAATAGCTGGAATGGCCACAGAATAGATTGTTTCTCTTTTATATTTCATTTTTTGGGTGGGTAGCTCTGTGATTAGATTGACCCAGTGCTTCAGAGATGGTTGCAGTGATATAGTGTGTCAACTGTCAAGTGTCAACCAATTGAGCTATAGGCTCGACTCCAAGATGCAGGCTCAGACATTATGGATTAGATTGGCTGTTGTTGTAGGGATGGTTTGTACCTTGTTCACCAATGTAGCAATGAGGCAATTGCGGTATTTCTTTCTTCTATTTCCATGTGAAAAATGTGGGGAACTTTAGTCTACATAGACTGACCAAGAACCACTTTGATGTAGATCCCATCGATGTCTGTGATGACTAAGGCCGCATTTGGTAACACACGGAAGTGATTCTTGGACTCTTAGCTCCAAAAGAGTGATTCTGTCAAAAATGTTGTTTGGTAACTTCAGATTCTCTCTACGGATTCCACTCCCAAAATCCGTTTTGGAGTCACTTTTTGGAAGCTAGAAAAAGTTGTCTCTCAGATTCCAGCTCCCGATTCTTTCTTTCTTTCTTTCTTTTTTTTTTTTTTTTG
>JAOXJP010000017.1:5945187-5983764 GCA_025762735.1 Platanus orientalis
TTCTACTACTTCTTGTTCATCATCATCTTCTTCATTATCAAGATTTCAGTTTTTTTTTTTTTTTTTTAGAAAAAAAAATGCTGAACCAAATGCGTTTCTGATTCTGGAATTGACATCAGAGAATGCATTCTTGGTGGAATCCAGAATCAGGAATTGAGAGCTAAATTTGTGGAGTGTTACCAAATGCATCCTAATTGGCTGAATTGTTGGTGGATACATCACCAGAGATCTGATTGAGTCCTACAAAACTAAGGAGAAGAATTTGAGAAGAACAGAATCTAGATTGTTAGTGTCGGTATGGATCATTATTGTAATGTAGACTATTTTTGAGAGAGTCAGGGATATTTTCATTTCATGGTTCTTGATTAATGGAAATGCATGCTTTTGAAAAACTGTGAAGATTGATCCAACGGAGTTTTCTGCTGTGATAGAGGTTGAATTGATGTCATTTAGTTGAAGGTTGCGAAGAGAATGGTCATTTATTCACATTGATATTAGATCTGGAGGATCACTTTAGGAGAATCATGGGCAATTAGTCAAATTCGCCACAAAAGCCGTGTATTTAAACAGAATCTTGTCAATCCTCAGCTGCTGACTCATCTAATTCTAAAAATTTTCAACTTCTCATTGTTTACAGGACATGAAGTAAGCTTCCAAAACTAAATATCATCCCAAAAACTTAGTATGTGATTACAACTTACATGTAATATAAAAGAGAAACAAAAAGAAAACATAAAATAAAATAAAAAAGAAAGAAAGAAAAAAAAATTGTAAGTGTTTCTAACATGGACATGGCTGTGGAGATAGTCCATCCTCAGTATATCATTTTAAAAGTTCAGTCTTCATTTAATGTTTAAATGTTGTATAGAGATCTGTTATTAATTGGTTGTTTCCATGAATTGATCATAATCTTTGTTTTTTTTTCCTTTGGTTAAAATTATTGTTACTGTTAGGTAGTCAGCCTTTGTTCTTACATAGATTCAGTGGGTAGGTATTCAGCTTCTGAAAAATTTCTTTGTTCCATTATGAAGTTATTTTACTGGATGGTGTTGATAAATTTGGACAGGTGCTGTCTCTATGGTGCAGAACAATGTATCAACAAAGAGATAATGGGAAATGCTAAAACAGAAAATATAACAAGACTTGGTCCTTCCTAGAATGCAGACTAAGTTATTATTTTTATTATCGTTTATTTATTTATATTATTTTTAGTGTTATGGTAACTCCAACAATAACAAAGTTTCTATTCCAATGGCTTTGGCTCTATTCCACCTTGTTTGAAATCATATTTCAATATTAAAAAAAAAATTGAAATTAGATTCAAAATAAGGTTTAAAAAAAAAATCTATTTCAATTAGTCAATGAAAGGGTTTTCAGCAACTTACTGACCCGTTGGCTACTACAATTAGGGAGGGGAAATATAATTATTAATTTAAAGGGACCTCTTGAAATTAATTAGTTTTTTTTTAACAAAGATGTAAAATAGTATATTGGAAGGCAGTCATTTTAGTTAAAACTATATCCTAAGTAAAAGAATAACATTCAACCTTTATTAGCTACACAAAAAGTCAATTTGAATTATCAAATGCTAAACGTAAAATGGTAGTCATGTGTCTTAAAGATGTGAGGGGAAAGAGGAGGAATTGGTGAAACGAACCAAGGTAGTTGGTAGGAAATTAAAGAGAAGAGGGGTTGAAATGACATGTAAGTCTATGCTCTGGAGCATGCACTTTTCTTCAAGGGATTGGGCAACCATTATCAAATCACACAACATACTTGCTGATCAGTGGTAGATATGGATAGAATTGACAAATTTATCCCAATCCTAAAGATTATGCTAATAGATTATCATGAGCACCCCAATACCCATTTAGACAACATACATGCTTGATCAGTGGGGTCTGAGTCCAAAGTTCTGGACCTGATCATAATTGGTCGGATTTGAGCCTACAAATCAACATGTGCATAAGGGATTGGACCCAATTAGGACACGGCTTTGCAAATTTGTAAAATTTTTAATGACAGAATTCTTACTCTTGTTAAATTTTGATCTTTGTTATTGTCTTCTATTTTTCAAGGGGTGATTTTTTTTGTCTTCTTTTGATCTAGTTTGAATGACTTAACTTTGATTTATTTGTTTTCCTTCATATTTTCGTTTGTTTCAAGTTTTGGTGTACCTTTTTTTCTTTGACTCAAGATATATAATTTTAATATGATGGGGTTTACCTCTCTGTTCAAATAAAGTCAAATAGAAAATAGGGTGTTATAATAAATTAACATGATTGGAATTTTTAAAAAAAAATCATATTTGATTACCTTTGGAACTTTAATACTCCTTTTCACCATCCTGAATGATAGTATAAAGGTAATTGGTTGAGATCATTTGATCATGTTGATTTTTGGTTTGGCCAATCTCTTGGGTTGGGTCCCATTTTAGCTGTAGATTATTGGCAGTCCTCATATAACATGTGATAGGATATGAAGCCACTCACGATTAATGCAATAACTCAACACTAAATGAATCAACAAGCACACACACAAATTGAGGAATTTACTTTGTTAAGCTCTTTGACCTACATCCATGGGTCTTGTCCATCCTTTATTATAAACCAGAAAAATACAAATTACAACAAATTAGTTTATATTTCTCAACTCAATCCCAAATCCTAAGAAAGCATGAGAACTAGTTACATCCTCAACGGAGCTCTCTAAACAATGAAGTAGAATTTCACCTTCTCTAACAACATAGAGAGAACCCGACTTTTTACGATGCATAAACCCTTTATATCCTTGTTTCATTCGATGAAAAGACCCTAGAGAAGACATGAGATGAAAATCTCTCAGCAATGCCCTTTCTTTCTTTAGAAATTCTCTTGCATCTGAAGTCCCTACTCCATGTTCAAGGAAAGAAGGTACATCTAATTTGAAACAACTTCTAAGTTCAAAGTTTAATTCTCATCTTATCAATCCAATGATTGAGATACAAGACAAATATAACAGTCCCAATACTTTGTATGAATGAAACTGTCCCAAACATGGGTCCTTAGATGACCACAAACGTCAGATTTTACATCAAAAGCCTTATCCCAACTACTTGGGGTTGGCAACACGAATCCCGTTTAGCCATTCCATTCTATCTATGACCATATTCGCTGCTAAATCACAAGCTGTTATGTTTCTCTTTACTATTTCAACCCAAGTCAATTTGGCATTAGCACCTTCAACTTGCATCGTCTCAGTCATTTTTACTAGCATAGTCATTGGTTTTCGGTGCACATGATCAAACCATCTCAGTTAACTTTTCTTCATCTATTACCTATTGGTGCTACACCTAAGCTTTTGCGAATGGATTCATTTTTAATTCTATCATTTCTAGTATTGTCACCCATCAATCTCAACATCCTTATATTAACCACACTCATTTTATGTACATGTTGTTTGTTGATTGTCCAATTGGACTAGCACAAAAGCTCAAGTTAGCTTGGCATTCAATTTAGTGCTTTCACCATCTCAGTTGGCTAGTTCATCTCTCAACTGGCCAGTACAAGGGTTCAATTCATTTTAGTTTTATGGATATCCAGGTCAAGTATCTGACCCTTTTTAAGTTAGGCATGTTTTCTTAGACATCCACTCTACTGGCTGGTATGGTCTATCTATTAAAACATTTTGAATCTATGTATGCTCTTAGTCTAAATTCACATAAATAAAAGAAATAATCTTCTGTGATTAAAATTGGTGTGATCAATGTGTGACTTCTACCATAGACTAACATGTGATGTGTTTCAGCATTTGGTACCTCTTTTTTGGCACCTACTTTTGATTTTAGCATCTTTTTATTATGCTTTTAATCCTTTACACACCACTTGTCAGCCTGTGGTGTGGGCACACATTAGTCATAGTAATGTTGGTCACAAAAGATTTGCTTGCAAATAAAAAGAGAAGATGATCAAAGGCAAATTAGATTGTCTTCTTATATTGGTAGGCGCTCTATTCAAGTCAGTTCAATCTGAACAGCAAAGGGAGGGCGGCAGGGAGCTCTCTCATGGATTGAACCCATGAGGCCATGACCAGTCACATAAAGGGTGTGTCTCTAACCACCCTTCCAACCTTTAGCAGAGCCAATTTTAGCTTAAGAGAGCTAAGGATGTTAGATGGGTTTGTTGCAAGGATCTCACAACCCCAAGTGCTCCACTGTTCCACATATTAGAACTGTGTTGACTCAAAAACTTGAACAACCAAATAGCGCATAACTCACAAGCAATCTTATATGATAGCTTTCAAATTACTAAACTAAACTGTCCATTCTTAATTAAGTTTCCAATCCCATATGGTTTTGATAATCAATCCTTGTATCAGTCTCAACAATCAAGATTGTCTGTGATCGTGGTTCGTGCTGCACCACATTGCAGCGACGAACGCGTGGTGAGAAAAATGGCACCCGTTTGAAAAGATAATGAAAAATTCTCTACACCTCCGAGAAAATTTGAAGCAGACACCATTTTCTTGCCATGCATACACACGGTCACAGCATGAACCACAACTACATATGATTTTGAGTATAATTTCAAAGGAGGAAAAAAAGGGACAAGATTATATGACCATTGCAGGGCCTCTACCCATTTTCAACCAACCTGCTCTATTTACCATTACCATTTTTTTTCTTCTATTCAAAGCGCCAAATATGACTCAGCTGTTGTAAAGGAGTAAAAGACTTGATAGGAGTCTATTATTTTGGGGATTGATGGAATAGACCAAGGTTCTTAAGCATGTTCAAGATACAAAGATTCAATCTTTAGGGCTTTTTACAGGATCTTAAGTCCTGTTTGTTGAGCCTCAACTAGGGATGACAACAGGTTGGGCTCGGCTGCGGCTTTGGCTGACCCGAATCTAATTTGATTTGACTCCTATCATGATCCAAACCCGGTCTGCTGGGCAGGAATAAAATAAAATAAAATGTAAGAAGGGTGTTGTAATAAATACACAGTAGTTAAGTACCTTTTTTATTTACCAAAGTACCCTCCATCGGGCATTGTGTTGCATTCTGGATTAGTACTATCATGATCTCTCCAGGTGGAACCCTGAAACATAAATAACCAGTTATCTTTCGGAAAAAGAAAATATAAGCAAGATAATTTTGTGTCTAGGGAGCACCGGTCAGGCGGTCACTCCCTCACAAGGAGGTGTGAGCCCCATGTAAAAGTGCATGGGGCCCACACCCCCTGGACACAGAATCAGCCCCCTAATTGATAAGGGGCCTGATATCCTCTACGCCGCCCCCCACTACGATGCATGAGGGCCAAGGCAGAGGGAGGAATCAATTCACTTTTGGAGTTAGTCACTTCACCCCCCAAAAAGTGAATTGATCCCCCCCTCTGTCTCAGCTCCCGAGCGTCACAGAGGGGGGCAGCATAGAGAATATCGCCCCTCAATAAGGATTTCCAATGGGCCATGGCAAGCCCATTGGATGAGTATTCACTAAACAATCATACCCCGCTTATTGTAGCAATAATTAGGTTAACGTCCTGAGCTTTGCCCAGCTAAGCTTGGGCTTGTCACATGAAGGCAAAACTAAGGCTAGTAAAATGTAGGCTTGGTTTGCCAACTAGCGAAAAAAACTCAACAGCTGAATGGCCCATTAGCCTAATTTGTCTAATTTGACATTACTATTTTCACAATATGTAAACTATGTAAATATATATTTACATATGAAATATATTATAATCTTTTAAAACTAAATTGAGGTTTTAATGAGTTGAGCTTTTAGCGAGCTGAGCTTAGTGAAGCTTGGCTCAGGCTCACTTAGGAAACAAGCTCAAATCCAGGCTCAATCCTTCATTCATGACAAGTCAAGCTCCAAGCCGAGCCCAGTTAGCTTGGCTTGTTGACAGCCTTAGCAATAATCCTCTTGTTTAAATTATATATATATATATATATATATATATATATCCATCTGATAAATTTTCAACTAAAACAAATATTTATATTAGCATAGCTCCCCTTATAAAAACCAAACAGTTTTGAATGCCGTTTTAACTCTACAGTCATAATCTAATAAACTCTCCAAGAGAGATGGCATGGTATATATCCTCCCAAAGGAAGATGTTGGGGTTTCAAACCCCACCCCATGAGCACCAATTCCACAATGATTCCGTTGACATCTACCCCCTCCCATGCCATTGGTAGTGCGTCTGAGCTGAGGCCGGACCAAACTTGACTCTTATCTCTTATCTTATTTTGGCTAAACTCCGCCCAATATGAAAAGGCATTGGGTCTCATTCCAAACTTTGAACTAGGGAGATGGACCAGCCCGGCTCAAGTTGCGGGTATGTGATTGTACAATGCCAGATTTCTCCCATGATAAAGGTTTTTTTTTTTAGTTTTTTGTAGTATGAACAAAAGCATGGATTTTATCCTGTAGCATGGAGATTTTTTTTGTTCATGCAACAAAAAGCTACACAAAAATTTGCTACAGCTATCACCAACCTTTCTTTCTCCAAATCACTGGGCGTATCATTGTATCGGGCCCGGCTTCGTCCGAGTCGTGGGCCGAGTTGAGCTGAGAAGCCCTTATATTTCTTATGGCGAAAATGCCCTGCTTATATAACCTGTCAGTGTATGACCATAAGGCTCCAACGAAACCCAGGAGACTCTCAATCTCAGATGGAGAACGATGGAGAAGGTGAAACAAGGAGCAGCTCAGACTGGGCCGAGTTAACTCAAGAATGCTTGACGAACATTCTGTCGAGGCTAAGCATGGAGGACCGATGGACGGGATCCATGCTCGTCTGCAGGTCGTGGCTCCTTGCCTGCAAGGATCCTTCTCTCTTCTCGGCCTTCGATCTCGAATCCCGATTCGGACCGAGAGTGGAGCGTTCTTCGTGGTGGTCTCCCGATTTCGAGAGGAAGATTGATGCCATGCTTCGATCTGTTGTCGATTGGAGCGCTGGAGCTCTTAAGAAGATTCGTATCAGGCATTGCTCCGATCGCTCTCTCTCTTTCGTCGCCGATAGGTACGTGCTGTTTGGATTTTCATTTGGGAATTGATTTCAGGGTTGATAGATTGTTAATTGTGGGATTGATAAGCATACGTGGTGGATTTATTCTTGTGTTTGCGTTTGAATTTCGTCTTATATTCTATTGTGGCATTAGGGTTTGGATGATCAAATTCCCTAATTTAGGAATTGGGTATCTGGGTTCTGGTTTCCTGAGAATTGGTAAGAGGTCGTTGAATTTATCCGGGATGGTGTCAGTGATAGAACATTATAATTTGATTGTTGAAATTTGAATTTCATTTTTGGATTAAGGTTTTCAATCTATCTGAACTTTGATCGAAAATTTTCTCCTCAGGTAAAAGTTATATTGGTTTGGTTGCTGGATTGGGAGGGGGGGGGGGGGAGGGGAGGGTCTTACTATATCAAATTGGATCACTTAGATATTCCTTCAATACAACGTAGACCGTCAAAAGCATCTTAAACGATCCACCAAAACATGAAAGCCAGGATATTGTAGAAAAGGTATTTCTGTTCGAAGATTGCATAAGGAGCTGATTAACAGTTTCAATTATGAAAAAGGAGCTGGTTTGATTAGGTGTTAAAAGTTTGAAGAGAAGTTATCAATTTTGTAAATTGAAAAACTGTTACAGAATTGCTTTGAGTTATGCTGATTATCTGTGATAAACACGTACATTTTTGGTTGCTACTCGGATCACCACGGCAGCATAATTTCCCAGTTTCTCAATATTAGGGTAGAGTTAAATGTTTGAGCTTTTGCTTTACATACTCACAATGTGGTGTTTACTTTCCTTGTTGCATTTGAAGGTGCCCGAACCTGCAAGTTCTTTCAATCAAGAGCTGTCCAAATGTGAATGATAAATCTATTTGCAAGATAGCGTACGGGTGCCCCATGCTTAGGGAACTGGACATCAGCTACTGCAATGAAATATCTCATAAATCACTGGAGTTGATTGGAAGTAAGTGTCCAAACCTCAGGGTTTTGAAACGGAACCTGATGAATTGGATAGACCCTTCTCAATATCGTGGAGTTGTACCAAATGAGTATCTAAATACCTGCCCTCAAGATGGGGATACAGAGGCTGCTGCAATTGGAAAGTTCATGCCTCATCTGGAGCACCTTGAGCTCCAGTTCTCCAAGCTGTCGGCAAGTGGCATTGATTCAATCACTAAAGGGTGTCTGAACCTGGAATACTTGGATCTGTTTGGGTGTACAAACTTGACGACCCGAGATCTGGCAAATGCAGAGGCAAATCTGAAGAATTTGAAGACGCTTAGGAAATCCAATCATTACATTCCCAGGTCAGTCTTTCACATGGAGAGGTATGGCCATTGGAGGTTGTATGATGAGCGGTTCCAAACAGATGTGTTCCGGATTTAATCAACCCATAGATATATATTTGGTGAATCCTGACCAATTGATTCTGATTTGGTCTACCAAGGAAAAACATCTTGTGTATCTAGACAAAACTGATCTCGCGACATGGAGTCAGCTACCAAAGTGCATTGTCTGTCTTGCTAGTGTTTGTGCTGGGTTTGGTATAACTATTATGGATTCTAATATGTATGTATTTTGTTATTTATTATGTACTATATTGTTGCATTAAGCTCAACTCAATTTAACAAAGCCTTATTAAATCCTCTTGAGGTCAGCTACACGAATCATGTTTTTCCATCTCACTCTATTGAGGGCCATATCTACCATTAAATCACAAGCACTCATGTATTTTTTTCACTTCTTCAACCCAAGTTGATATTGGCTTTCCCCTTGTCCTTTTTACACCTTCAATTTGCACAATCTCACTCATTTTCACTAGTGTAGCGTCACACATGACTGAACCATCTCAGTTGATTTTCTTTCATCATATCACCTATTGGTGCTACTATTAAGCTCCTACGAACACATTAATGTTTGATTCTGTCATATTTCTAGTTTTGCCACCCATACATCTCGATATCTTGATCTCAGCGACGTTCATTCTATGTATGTGACCATGTGTTGTTCACTGGCTTCCCAATGTTCACTTTATAAAAAATGATGTAAAGTTTTCCCATCTATATGGTTTTTATTAATCACACAATACTCTAAAGCTGCTCCACTTCATCCACCCCAGTCTATTTCTATGAGAAACATCCTCTTTAATCCCTTTCTCCTTTGGGATAAATGAATTGATATTATGAAAATGGTCCCTCTAGGGTATCTTTTGGTTATCAATCTTAACTTTTTTCATATTTTTTACTCCTATTTTTACTACAATTGCATTCTATATATTCTTTTTTAATCTGGTTATCTTAAAACATTGTGATTCTTAAACATACCTCCATAGTTTTAATTTAGATTTACCCCCGTCTCTAGTATGCTATTTAAAACATATCATTGGCACATAACATACACCAAGGGACTTTCTTTCCCTTAGCATATTAACAGCCCTCGCTACTAAGGTGTTACGTTCTCCCATCAAGGACTGTTAAGAGTAGTTTGTTCCAGTGTTGATTGAGCACTGCAGTGTATTTTTGTTGGGTAGACGTCTAAGTGGTAATTTGATACAATGTTATTAATGCTCTGTCTTTTGCTCCTCTGAAACTTCATACATAGGAGCGATTTTGTGAGTAGTGTTATGGATAAACAGGTTGGAGACTGTTGAAGTATATTTTGTTTGAGGTGGATGCTATGTTTGATGGCTTTGTAGTTATTTCGGCAGTGCATATCCATTTGTGGTTGGAGCAGTAAGGTTTGTCGGATCCTGTGTCTAAGGGGAGTTACTAAAGCCACCGGTTCTTAAGGACTATGTGGTTCTAACTTCCAAAGTCATTGTATTTTGGAGATCCTCTTTCCGTTCTGTGGGGAAAGGTTTACCCCATTGTTGGGTTGGAGTAACAAGCAGGTAATCAGACAGATATACACCATTGGTCTTGGCTCTTGCCGTGAAGACATGATTCTAAGTGAATGTGTTTTGAAAAGAATATTATCGTGGGAGAGGGAAGGGCCAGCTTCTTATTCCAAACTCAGCTACTGAGCACTGCGTGGCAGTGATGGGTGCCATTGATATGGATGTTGCGGACGATGCAGGGCAATTCATGGCAGGCCATGGTAGTTGTGGGCACATAAGCTTTGCATGTGGATGTTGAGTTTCAATTTGGGCCCATATACAGTCAACACAACCTGAGTTGCTGATTGTGTGCCTGCTCTCTGGAGCAGTGTTTGTTGTTGTTGTGGGCTTGGTGGCTTGGGTTCTGGTTGATGTATCGGTTGGAATCAGGCACAGGTCACAAGCACTAAGCCAACCAATTCAACCCATATGGTTTCACCTTCAAGTGGCATCAACTGGACACTGTTAAATATTTTTAGGATGGGAATCAAAGTAATAATAAACATCTGTTTAGTCGCAGATGGAGTAGTAGTCGTGGAGCACGGTGCAGAACTTCGAATCAATCGCGACTCACAGGTTAGTCGCGGATTGCTGGTGCAATCGCAGGTCACGGTTTTGCCATGGGTTACCTAATCGGATTATAAGTCAATTGCGATTTGCTAGAAAGTTGCGAACTGCAAGTTCAGTTGCGGGCCATGTAACAAGTCGTGAATTCAGTTTGTAAGAATATTTATCTTCATTAATCGTAATATTCTGTTAACTGATTCATCCAAGATAGATAAGGTATCATTATCATGTTTCTTGAAGATAGTTGAGGCTTTCCAATGATTGTGTAAGGGATCACAGCCAAGCTATATCCGGGATACAATCTCACTTGGGTAGAACCTTTGTCTCTCAATGGAGTCACACTCTTCGACAGAGTCGAATGAATCTTGTTGATACTTAAAGCCCGAAGTCTTTTTAAACAAGTTTTGTTGAACTCTTTGGTTTTGTTAAAATTTCAGTAGCATAATGTCTCTGTGAAAGATGTATCAACAAAAAGTTTCTTCTCTCAAGAGACTGATATTTCTCATGAAGAGAATCTCAAACTGTAAGAGGATGCTACTTCGTGGAAACAAGACAGCCTCTATAGATGGAGAGGGCCAGTCCAAGAGAGCAGTATATTTAAGAACTCAAGTTGTACTCTTCTCGTTGAGCTCTAGAACCACCCAAAGTACCAGATGAGAGAAAGAGAGATGTTTGAGGTTGATGGTAGTTCACAGCAAAGGGATTGGCGTCTTATTCTTTAAGTTCAACTTTGGAAAACACACAGTGTTTTCTAGGGAGCAGTTGTGAATAACAATGGTAAGCATATTGCTTTTTTTTTTTCTTCTTAAGATCCACTTCTCTCTTTCTTTCATCCACTGTTTTGCTTCTATTTGTTTCAATTTTTTTTTTTTAAATTTAAATTTCTAGTGCTTTATCCCACTCTCACACGACTCTTTATGCAAGGCATGAAGTAAAAATCCCAAACTCTAGGCATATGGTCTTGGATTTTCCATTGTAGTTTTTGCTGTCCACTTTAGATATTGCATCTTGATTATTGTAGTTAATGGTTATGGCCGACATACGTTTGTTCTATATTGGTATATCTACCAATACATTTTTTAATCATTCTGCTTCTACTTCTGCTGATGATAAGGAAACAAACTCTGACTAAATAGAGAAAAGAATCAAACATCTTTGCCTTTTGGATTTCTAGGAGATTGCTCTTCCTACTAGTGTGTAAACCCAAGCTGTCACTGATTTGAAATCATCAAAATCTGAGTTCTAGGTAGTATCACTGTTTCCTTCGACTACAACAAGATATTTGTCATAGCGTAATCCATAGTTCATGGTTTCTTTTAGGTATTATAGAATTGTATACAATGCATTCTAATGTATACTATCTGGGTTGCTTGTATAAACAATCAACATTCTTACTACAAAGGCGATGTCAGGCCAAGTGTAGTACATGACGTATATTAAGTAATCGATCATTTGTGAGTAGAGACAACAATGAGCCAATCTAGCTTGGCTCAACTTAGAGCTCGACTCACTATGAGTTGAGTTTGAGCCTCATTTTAAGCTCACAAAGCTAAGCATGAGCCTGAATTCGAGCTCATTTTCTGAAGGAGCCTGAGCTGAGCTCTTGGTTTGGTTAATTTTTTTTTTTTTAAATACGTGAAAATAGTAATGTTCAAAAAAGACAATGTGTTAATGAACCATTAGGTTGTTGGGCCTTTTTTGGTTGGTTAGCCGCATCGATCTTACTTTTACGAGCCCAAGCTGAGCATGAGCTCAACAACTCAGACTCGCCACGAGCTTGAGCATTGCCTTAATGTGACGAGTTCTAGTTGAGCTGGGAAAAGCTTGACTCAACTCGGTTTTTTGCCACCCCTATCTATGAGTATCTATATTGTGATACATGACTCCCCGTGTTATTCATCAACCTTAGGTTGGGATTCATAGGTGTGGGTGTCGAATCGCATTAGAGCATGTCAAATCTCTTGAGAACCTTTTCAATGTAGTTGGATTATGATATCACAATACCATCGTCATCCTTGATGATCTTGATTCCCAAAATTACTTTGGCAACCCCTAGGTCCTTTATGTCAAAGACTGACGAAAGGAACCTCTTTGTGTTATTTACATAGGATATATCAAGTCCAAAGATGAGCATGTCATTTACATATAGGCCGATGATCACATATGACTCTCTTTTGAACTTGGAGTAAATACACATGTCTCATTCATTAGATGCCAATCCATATCTAATGAGAGTGTTGAAAATTGTCATGCCATTGCTTGGGTACTTGATTCAGTCTGTATAAGGATCTTATTAATTTGCATACTTTTTTCTCTTGTCTAGACATGATGAATCCTTCTGATTAGTCCATTTAGGTTTCTTCTTCCAGTTAACCATGCAGGAAGACAGTCTTCACGTCCATCTGATGTATGATCAGGTTCTTTATGGAAGCCACCGCCAGGAGTAGCTTGATAGTTGAGATTCTTGCTATTGAGGCATAGGTGTCAAAGTAGTCAAAGTCTTTCTTCTCTTTATACCTTTTGGCCATTAGGTGAGCCTTATATTTCTTAATAGTTCCATCAGGTTTAATTTTCTTCATAAAAATCCACTTACATCCAATTGGTTTGCACCATTGAGGGAGATCCGCCAAGATCTAGGTGTTGTTTGACATTATTGAATGCATTTCACCATTTACTACTTCTTTCCAAAAGATTACATCATGCGATCTCATAGCCTCATTGGAAGATAGTGGGTCTCCTTCAACAACATATATTGATAAATCATGAATAAAGCCATTTTCTTTCCTCCTCCTATTGCATTTTCAAGGTGTGAATTGAGTTGTGTCAGCAACTCTGTTTCTTTTTTTTTTGATATTGTTTCATCTTTCCTCACTATTTTTGAGGTTTTCTTGAATGCAAATATAATCTCAAAGAATGCAGCATTGGTGGATTCAACAATGGTGTGATGACCAGGAGTTTTCACATGAAAAAATCTGTAGGCCTTGCTTGTCATGGAGTACTCAATGAATGTGCAATTATTTCCTCAAGGTCCCACCTTGGAGGTGTGCTTATGCGGTAATTTTACTTAAGGTAGACATCCCTAGGTTTTGAAGTAGCTAAAGTTGAGCTTCTTTTCTTTCCATATTTGATATAGAGTAGTATCTAGTTTTTGTCAAGGAACTCATTTCAAAATGTGATAAGCAGTCATTAGTGCTTCACCCCCATAGATTCAAGCATGATCCAAAGCTGATCAACATTGCATTGACCATCTCGGTCATTGTGTGGTTCTTCCTTTTAGAGACTTTGTTCTATTATGGCATGTAGGTGCTGAGGTATCTCTGTGGATTTCACGGTTTTTACAAAATTTGATAAATTCTAAATCTATGCACTCTACTTCTCTATCCAATCTAAGGACTCTGATTTTAAGGTTGAGGAGATTTTCAACTTTAACTTAATAAGATTAAAACTTCTTAAATGCTTCATCTTTGGTTCTTAAAAGGTACACATAAGTGTATTTTGATGCATTATCGATGAAGGTTATGAAGTATATTTTTTATCATCTAGAGAGCGTATTAGTCATCTCATAGATGTCAATGTGAATTAAGTTTAACACATTTAGTGATTTCTACACACTCTTGAATGATATGCATGTAACTTTGCATTTGCGACATATAATGCATTTATCATTATTTAAATTCATGAGATTGTTAATAATTTCTAGATTAGCCATGTGCTTGACCTTGTGTAATAATGAATATGATCTAATCTACCATACCACAATTCACAAAATTCAATCAAAGAAACAAAAGTAGAAGACATTTCATTTAATAATATTAAGTTTGAACATTTCAGATGTGGCAAACCCTTTGCCTATAAGCATACAATTTTTAGTGAGTATAAATTTGTCAGATTCAAACACCAACTTCAACCCATGCTTGCTCAATAGAGATCCAAAAGCGAGATTCTTCCTAATGTTAAGAACATGCAAGACTTCTTTAAGGGTGACAGTCTTTCCAGAGGTAAAGCACAACTCCACAGTACCTTTCTCTATGACGTTGGAGGATTATAGATTTCTCATGAACATGTTCATACATTCCCTACTAGTTAATAGATAGTAAACATGGTTTTATTGCTGTATATGTGCTGAGTGGCCCTAGTGTCGATCCCTAGTAAGTCTTTTTTTTTTCCATGTTGGCCTCTGTTACAATTGCATTCAACTCATTGTCCTGGACTCTTCGCTGCCCTTGTTCTTCCTGTTGGTGTAGTGATCATTGCCATCTTTTTGAAAGTGATAGACTCTAGCCATGTGACCTGGCTTTCGACAAACATAATAGTTAAGTTTGCTTTTGGTTCTCTTAACGGGGTTCTTCTTGCCTTTAACAAACTTATTGAATTCTCTCCTCTTAGGAGAGAATTAACTCCTAGGTTTTGCTTTCACGACATGAGGTTTTTTAGTGAACTCGGTCTTCTTTCCTTTGTTTGTTTTTAGCTCTTCCACTCTTAGGTGATGCATCAGAATGTCAAGTGGCATATCATTTCGTTCATGCATCAACTTCATCTTGTAATCTTGCCAAGATGGAGGCAGTTTGGAGATCAACATATTGACATGGAAGACATGATCAAAAGACATCCCTGCAGAGGTGATTGCATCGACAATCTTCTGGAACTCTTTGACTTGTTCTAGAATAGACTTGCCATCAGCGATCTTGAACTCACCGTAGTTCTACACATTGAATATCTTTCTTTCTATTGCTTCACCTTTGTAGAAAATTACCACAAATTCCCACAACTCCTTTGTTGTTTTGGTCTTCTTGGCAAACTGGTTGGAGAGGCTATTAGAAAGGTCTCAAGAATGTGATGGTGGCGCTTGTAATCAATTGTCATCCAGTCACTATTTACACAAAGTGTAGCATTAATTTCAACTTCCGTTGCATCATTTACAAAAGGGATAAGTGGTGGTTGATCAGTCAACACTTAGTAGATGTCCTGTTGTCTCAACAAGTACTCCATCTTCTTTTCCCATCTTTTGAAGTTCTCACCATTAAATCAAGTTGATTCAAAGTGGTATGTCCCATGTTAGCCCATGGGAGTAGATATATCTTCAAATTTTAAAATGTTTAGGACAAGAATCAAAGTAATAATAAACTTCTGTTTAATTGCGGATGGAGGAGTAATCACGGAGCACGGAACAATCATGGAACTTCGGATCAATCGCGACTCATAGGTTAGTTGTAGATTGCCGGTGCAATAGCTGGTCACAGTTTCATTGCAGATTGCCTAATCATTTGCGAATCACAAGTCAAACGCTATTTTCCAGACAATTACGAGTTATAAGTTTAGCCGCCGATCATTTAGCAAGTCGTGAATTCAATTTGCAAAAATATTTGTCTTCTTTAATCATAATGTTTTGTTAACCAATTCATCTGAGATAGGGAGGGTGTCGTTATCACATTTCTTGAAGATAGTTGAGGTCTCCTAGTGATTGTGCAAGGGATTATGACCAAATTATCTCTGAGATACAATCTCGCTCAGGTAGAACTCTTGTCTCTCAACAGAGTTGCACACTCCAACAGAGAGGAAGAACCTTGTTGTTACTTAAAGCCTATGGTCCTTTTATACAGGTTTTCGTTGAACTTTGTTTTTTTGTTTTAATATATAAATTTTAGTAGCATAACATTTCTGTGAAAAATGTTTTAATAGTAAGTTTCTTCTCTCAGGAGACTGTGGTGTTTCTCACGAAGAGAATCACAAATCGCAAGAGGATGCTACTCGATGGAAACAAGGCAACCTTTCTCGATGGAGAGGGCTGGTCCTGGTCTAGGAGAACAGTAAATTCAAGAACTCAAGCTGTACTCTTCTCAAGGAAGAAAGTTGAGCTCTAGAACCACCAAAGTACTACAAATAGAAAGAGAGATGTTTGAGGTTGTTGGTAGTTCACAACAAAGGGATTGCCATCTTCTTCAAGTTAAACTCTGGAAAACACATAATGTTCTTTGGAGAGTAGTTGTGAATAACAATGGTAAGGAGATTGATTTTCTTTTTTCACCATTGTTCTCTCCCACTTCTTCTCTCTTTCTTTCCTCCACTATTTCTCTTATGTTTGTTTCAGATTTTTTCTAGTGCTTTATTCCACTCTTGCATAACCCTTTATATAAGGCATGAAGTGAAAATTCCAAATTTCAGTTGCCATCTAGTTTAGGATTAGTCGCCACTCGGTTTGGGTTAGTCACCAAAGCCTGGAAAGCTTGGCTCATCCTTGAGTCAACGAAGGTGGATAGAGAGACATTACAGGGTTATGCCCCTCTTGCAGAAGTAGAAATTGAGGTGGCAACTCTAGCTAGGCCTAGGTTTCACCATTTAGGTGATTTGCAAAGAACCAATGTCCAAAGTGTGTTCCTTTATTTAAATCGTTGAATTTCATAGGATTTAGTAGGTGGGCATAGCAGGTGGGTAGAGTACCAGTTCAATGATAGTTGAACCACCCAATATTTTCATAGAAGGGGAGTAGCATAATGGTTCTGATGAGGGTTGTAGATACTATGTTTTCCTTTTTGGGAAACAAGGCATTTACAGACCCCTTATCATTTTTTCTTTTAAAATATTTCATCATACTCGCACTTCCACTGGCCCTCCAACCTTTGCATTCACCACATTGAACACTAGCCCTATTCTTCCATGAAAACCTCTCTTCAAACTGCAAAATCCTAATTAGATCACAACAACACATCCCAAGTCATATACAAAAGTTGAACATCCTCAAAGCCAACTCCAAAGAGGGTGGAAACACTGTTAACTATTGCTCTTACGAAATGCTAGTGGGACACGTGTTGTTGAGCCACATGACATGTGGTAATGCCGATAATCAAGAGGCTAAAATGTAAGTCAATCATCCTTTGTTGGGAAGATGGCAGGTCCTTACACACAATCAAAGAAAAAGCAAAAAAATGCTGTAGATTTACTCGGTTCGGTTCTTTGGCCTATGGGTTGAGTTTGGGTTTTTTTTTTTTTTTCTTCTTCTAGATTCCCTCTATCAAGTTGGATGGATTCAGATCCGCCTCACTTAAGAGGACTTTTAATAGTTGTATAGAGAGAAGTGATACCAATGATAAATTGAATAACAATGTCAATGACAGTAAGAAACGAATAACTAACTTGTTTGATTTGATGGAGTCGTTACACTAATCTAGGAATGCTCACTTGATAGTACACAACTGATTACAAGCTAACAAACTACACTATGTGTTCTAAATTACTCATACTACTATGATAAAGTAAATAAGAATATTGGATTGATGATGCTGCTTCTGACTCTCCTTCATGTGCCATTTATAATGTAGCAATCAGTTACGACAGTTTTTACCACTTTGAGTGCTTCAAATTAGTTTTTCTCTAGTAAATACTACTATTGACGTGTCAACCTCTTATGGATTTTCGACTTCATTACTGATCGTGGGAATGGGATCAATCATGATCCATTTATGATTGCTTCAGGTAATTGAAGTCCATGTTCGGAACCCATGTTCGTTAGTTCCAACTCGTAAGACATGCATCATCCATCTAATGCTATTTACACCTTTCAGGTTCCCGCCCGAAGCACACTACGTGTTTTCTTCAAAGTGGTTGGTTTTAAAAATAATGGGATCCACATGCCTCTTTTGCTTTGGTCAAATTTGAAAATGGGATAAACAAATGGACCCTACACGTGTTCAGTTTGAACCTTAACCGGGCACATGTTTCACACATCTTTCTACAACTAGGATTTATCCCCCTTTCTTTAAAAAACCCTCTCCCTTCTGCATTGTCACACTTTCTTCTTGTCTATGATTCTTCTCAAATCTTTTGTTTTCTTCTTCTTCCCTGATTTCAAACCTTCATCCCTTTCCTTTGGGCTATCCTTGCATCTTCTTTCTTCATAGCTCGAGTAATGCAAACCTCCCCTATCGATGTAGTTGAAGAAGGTTCTTTGGTAGCTCAACATTCGAACCCTAAAGGAGGTAACACAACGGCATCAAAATCCCAGGACACACCAGTCCTTTCCACCCAAATTGTGTAAGGAGAATGAGCGAATTGGGTCCCTTGCTGTGGTGACATTCATACTATTCCAAGCGTTGACCGAGACACCAATGCTTCCTCTTTGCTAGCTCTGGCTGATTACTAGAATACACACTTGGTCCAACCATCTTTGCTGAAGCTCACCTAGAAATTCCATATTACTTTCCGGGTGATGAAGCGGGTCAACCTCTCTTTCAGCATGAGACTCCTATCAATTGGAGTGATTGGTCGAAAATGATACCTATCAGTTTGTGGTACAAGGATGATCGAGATTGGTAGTCATGGGTCTCGAGGATGTATGCAGCCCATCGTACACGATGGGACACATTGGGTATCAATGAAGCCATCTAGCCTCTCGTTGTGATACTCCTTTCAATCAGCCCTTGCTTGCTACATTTTTCTACTTTTTTAGTCTCCCGTCATTAATTGCTTTAACATGCTCGAAGGGAACATGACCAATACCATTGCAGATGTGGTTCACCTACTCAATCTCTCAACTAATGTAGAGATCTTACATTTAAGCTTCATGAGCTAGCTTATGATCGGTTCATTTGTAGCTCTAACACCTCAGGACTGGCGTTTTCTACTTTTCTTGCTTGACAGATGTAGCACTCTTCCACCCTTGTCACATTTCAAGTTGAGTGTGCATTGTCCCTTTATTGGATTTGTAAGTTTGTTCTACCTATTTTTTCAAAATGAATCATTCTTGGCTATGTTCACATAGCTATTGCCTTGACCAATGGAAAGAGACTAGCCTTAACCCCTTTTGTCTTGGCCATTCTTTATTGATGTTTATATTCTTTAACTTGAGGGTGTTTTTCTTCCTTGGTCAATATCCCATTGTGGCTTTTTAAAATATGGATTTATGCCTATTTTCGATACTCTTGCTTCTTCCCCCCTTAACTATAAATCTTAATTCTCCTCGAGCTATGCTTAATATCGGCTTGGTGCTCGATATCCAGAAGGCTCTCTCTTCATTTTTTTCACATTACATCAATGTAATCACTGACCCAACAAGGACAAGGCCGGGTTATCACTTCGTGCCCTTTTCTGATAGAATATTTGATTATGATGAGTACCAACTGTGGAATTCTTTTGTTGAGTGCTCTAATGAACATGCCAACGAACTTGGAAGAGATGCCTCATTCCTCGAGATTTGATCATGTTTGCTGTAAGGTCGCGTGGGACAAAAGTCTATGCCCCTAATTTAGTAGTTTGTTAGTTTTGTATAGTCCAATTGATTCCACCTCCTCCAACATGGACCCACAACTCTCCTTGGCACATTCGAGACTTGATCCACAAGAAATATCTTTGTAAAGAGGTTGTGCGGGGCAAAGAGGAGTTCGAACGAGAAAAACTTAAGCTCCATTGAACGTGAAAGCAACATAAGCAAGACATCGCTGCAGTCAAGGAGGAACACAAGGCACTTAAGCAAGAGGAGGAGAGTGACCATAGACCCTGGGGAGAGAAAAATATTAGTGATGAATGGAGAAAGGAAGAACAACACTTAAAAGAATTAGCAGAAGATGAAGCAAGGCTAGAGAAAAGGATAAAGGAATTAGGGAAGAAAGAGCATAAGGAGAAAGAAAAGAAAGAGAAGAAAAAGGAAAAACAAAGACAATAAGAAGAAGAAAATAGGAAGAAATCCGAAGTGGCAAAGACTCGAGAGGAGGATTAAAGAAAGAAAGAGGAAAGAAAGAAAAGAAGAAGAAAGGCCAAAGAAAAAGAAGAGCATAGAAGAAAGGCTAAAGAGAAGAAGAAAGTACTTCATTTGAGGCAGAAGAAAATGCACTCCATCCCTAGGAAGAAGAAGAAGAACAAAGAGGAAAAATTGAAGTAGAAAAGGAGCAGTGAAGAGAAGCTGCAGAAGAAGACAATGCACTCAATGTAGAGGATATTGCACTCCAACTCGAGGCTGAATAAGAAGGAGAACAAAGATGAGAAGCTGAGGACATGGACATTGAAGTTGAGGCAGAAGAGAATGCATCCCAACTCAAGGTTGAACAAGGACACAAAAGAAGAACTAAGGAAGATGATATTGAAGTTGAGGTTGGTTGCCATATAAGAGAAGAAAAAGAAGAAGAGAGAATTGAAGAGGAGAAAGAAATAGACGGACCTGAGGTTGAACGCCCTAATGACGCATAACTCGAGCCAGTTGACGAGGACTTGCCTTCGAGGGTACCCAACAGGGCTGAATATGCTCCATACATAGAGGAGAGAGAAGAGAAGGCTCTCGAGGGGATGGATGTAGATGAAGGCCAAGAGTCTGAGGCTTTCATCCCATAGGATAAAATCGCTGAGCTAGAGGATCAAGAAGAAGTCTACCATAACATCGAGGTAGGCGGAGACTTCCTTGCTACTCCTATCGAGCCTCATTCAGAAGAACCTTAGCTTACCATGGTGCATTTCATATGTTTCTAGTACTTTTCTTGATTTTTGTTCATTCGCCCTCATCATCACCCTCTCTTGCCTTTGTCATTGTTTTCTTGCCTTTATGGTTGTAGGGAACTCACAACCCTACTTCGACTATTGCATCCTTGATAAAGTCACCAACCTTGCACCAACTCCTTTCTCAAGCTAGATTAATCAGTTCTTCATTCAATAATGATTCATCAACCTCAGAGATTGTCTTAAAACCTTCCAATGCTAGGCTCAATGAAGCATTAGCTAACTTGAAGACCCTCTTTGGGCAAGCAGTTGAGGCCATACTTCCCGATCCTCTCCTAAGTACTTCCTTTGGATCTTTAGTAGAGATCCACCTTCAAGACCGGCTCACTTGTCGAAGGATCAGTGGCTTATGTTCAGACTATTCTTGTTGCATTTTCCTGAAGTTGTGAGGTACTTAGAACTGAGATATAAGAGAGAGAAAGAGCGCCAAGAATTGCAACTAAAATTTGAATGTCTAGCCACCCTTGAGATCAATTCAAACAACAAGTGGACACCTTGGTTGGCGGCATTAGTGCAAGGATGGAGAGAATGCAGACATTAGAAACTAAACTTTAGGTTTTGTAGTTTGAGGTTTCCATAGATTAACATGAACTAAAGGAATTGTTGAATTGAGAAGCAACCATTAATGCTGACCTTGAAGAGCTACCTCGTACTGAAGAATCTTTGCAAAAGCATCACGAAGAAATTGACACTTATGAAATTGCGGTCAACGAATGGTGGCCCATGCTTTTGACAATTCTTGAATTTGAAGATTGACTCTACACTTATTTTGTATTTCTTTTGTTAAAGCACTCATTCCTTTGTATAATGTAGACATTATTTGCCTCTTGTACATTCTTTAGTCTAGTACCTTGTATGCATAAATGATGTATCCCACAAGTGTGGTTTATATAGTTTTAGGTACTTGCCATTGATTGCTCTCACATGTTCATTATCATCAACATGTATTAGTCGATAAGCATTTCCATCGAGAACTTTACTAACCAAATATGTCCCTTGCTAGGGGTGGGCATGGACCGGCCCGGCTCGGGCCCGACCCTAGCTCAATTCGAAAATTGGCCTGAAAAAGCCTAGCCCAAGCTAGGCTCGATTAGGGCCCGAGGCCCGAACTTTTACACATATAATATATTAAGTATTTTAAAATTATCAATATTACATAGCTTAGTTGATAGAAATGATTTTGTACAATTGGTATTGGGTTCAAGTTATAGTAAAATCAATGATTTTTTTATAATAAACAATCTTTGGAATTTAAATATATAATCTTTTATGTTTTTTAAAACTAGTCAAATTTTGTAGTTCAATTATTTAAAGCATAAATTATTACATGGTAGGTCTAGAGTTCAAACCTACATCTCAACATTAATTTTTTTTATAAAATTCATGGGTTGGCCCAAGGCTCGATCAATTAATTAGGGCCAAGCCTGAGCCTAAGTTTATTAAAAATTTATAGGCCCAAGCCTTGGTCGAGCCCAGACTATAATTATAGGGTTGGGTCTAGGCCTACCATGCCTTAAGCCCAGCCCATGCCCACCCCTAGCCCCTGTCATGTAGGAGACCATTTTCCAAAAGTTGGGCCTTTAACTGCCAATGGTAGATTAACTTTCCAAACTAAGTCTCCCTCACTAAAAGACTTGTGCTTAACCTTTTTAATGTAGTTATTATTATTATTTTTTTTTGCAAGAGATTTGATTTTGATGCCTCCACTTATGCCTTGTAGAGATCATCAAGTTCAACCATCATACCGGAGTAATAATCAATATGACTTAAATTGTTCTGTTGGGCCACCTTAAGTGACTTAATGGTGATTTACATAGGCAAAACAACGTCATGTCCCCCCTAGACTAAGGAGAAAGAAGTTGTTCTGATAATAAGTCTTTTTGGCATTTGATAGGCCCATACTAATTCTGATAACAACTCATCCCAATTCAAGGCATTACTTTTGATAACCTTCCTTTGGTTATTCTTGATGATTTTGTTTTTCGATTCTGGCCATTGGCTTGAGCATAATAGGGTATCGAGTTTAATATCTTAAACCCATAGTCATGTGCATAGGCTTGCACTCGAGACCTATTAAACACAAAACTTCAGTCCACATTAATTAATTGAGGGATGCCATATCAATGAATTATCTCTTTGATGAATTGGATTACATCCCTTTCAATTACATCATGATATGTCTTGGCCTCAACCCATGTTGTAAAATAATCAGTTGCAACCAATGCAGAGTAATTTATGTGAATCGATGTTGGTTTAACCTTCCTTATCATATCAATGGCTCATCCTTGGAATGGCCATGGCTTCACTATCAAATGCTATTCGGATGCAGGAACATGAGGTACTGGTCCTTGTATTTGGCATCCTCACACCTTTGAGCATATCAAATGCATTCTTATAATACTATTGGCCAAAAGTAACCATACCTGTGGATCAACCATCTCATTTTGATCCCTGATTAATGTTCTCCACAAGCTCTTTCATGCACCTAAGCCATAACCTGCTTCACTTCCTTTGGTCCTATGCACTTGAGTAGCAGACCATCAACACTTCTTTTGAATAAATTAGTTTGGTCATTGAACAAGACATATTTTCTTTCTCTTAGCTTTACAGCATTATTGGTGCATCCATTTGGATTCTTTAAATGTTGGATGATGGGACTCCTCTAATCACCTTGGTATAGTTCGATGTGCAATATTTCAATGGCAGTCTGCCTATCGAGTACAATGGGGATACATCTTATGCAAAATTTAATTATTTTGTTTACTATCCTTTCTTTATTCATGTTCTCCGAAGTAACTTGCATTGCATCATTAGTCTTTTGGTTGAGTTCTTCAGGGACATGACTAATATTGACATCGTTAAACCCCTTTAATAGTTGTAGTGTCATTGGCAAGTATGGGGCCAATAAGGGGCTCACACACTTATATTCCCTTATTACTTGGCGAATTACCAGTTGTGAATCCCTGTAACTTTCTATGGTTGAAAACCTTATTTCCTTCAAGATTTCGAGACCATAGATTAAAACCCTATACTCAACTTGGTTGTTAGAATATTCCCCTTCGAGATTGAGAGCTAACTTAGTGATTACTCCCAATGGTGACTAAATCAATACGCTTACTCCTACACCTTGTTTGGTTCGAGAACCATTGAAGTGAAATTCCAATATTTATCTTAGAGGGGGGGGGATTATTAAAAATTCCAATAGGATTATTAAACATTCTTTTTATGTTGCCCCAATTACAATTGTTACCCTTCTGATTATATTATCTAGATGTTCAATTGTATATGACTTGTGCTCATGAATATGAATATGTTTGATTGTTTTGCAAACGATATTAATTCAATATGAATGATGCTTGATAATGTAACTTGACAAAATTAACAAGCATTCATAAGTATACACAAGATGTATAGTGGTTCGGCACAATGGCTTACATCCACTCTCAATAGCTCAATACCAAGCTATATAATTTTATTAAGATTGAGGATAGTACAATCAAGGATAAAATTATAAAAATCCTAGTCTACTTGCCAAGCAAGCTACATCCAGTGTTTCCGGCAGGTGTGTGTTCTATGGTGTGCTCTTCTGGTGTCTCCGGCGGAAGAGATTTGGGTCTATACTACTGGTATCTCCGGCGATAGTGCTAAGTCTCCCGGTGTCTCTGGTGGGAGAGGTCTAAATAACCTTAATTAAAAAGTTAAGGCAAAAATTACCTCTTTATAGGTTGATGTTTCATTGATCACACAACTTAGGGTTGCTCCTCCTTGAGCTTGGTTTGACTATGAATCTCCAATTGCTTCTTGGTTGGCTCTTCAAGTTAGAGAGCCAAACTTGATGGGTTGCTCCTTCTTGAACACAATATGACTATCAAGCCCACATTTCTTCATAAGGGTTTACACAACCCTAGATTTCTTCCACTTGAATATTTTTCTTAATTGGAATAAGGTGGAAGAGGGGAATGGTCCTTATTGGGTGATGATTTTCCTATCTAAGCATGGAGAGATTTTCAAAGGAATGGAGAGTTGAATTTCTCAATAATTTCCCAATTCTTAAGCAAGAGAGTAGTGATTTGATCATGACCATTACCTTGCTCATTTGAGTTCTTTTCCTTTTATATTGGACGAAAATGGTTCATGTCCATTTGATTAGAACCATCCCAAACAGTCAAAAGATCTTAGCCATTAATTGACAATGAATTTTTGAAGACTAGACCGTTATATAGTGTTTCCGCTACTTTGGATCGATCCTAGATTGATCCAAGTGTAAAAAACACTCAGAATTAACAACCTGAGAGTTGTTGGATTGATCTAAATAAGTTTGGATTGATTCAAACTATTTGGCTCGAAGTGGTTCGATCCTGAATCGATCCAAATTCTCTGTAATCCCTCTTAAAGTCTTGGGAGTGCTACAGATGACTTTGGATCGTCTCCCCTGACTTAGGAAGGTTCGTGGACCTTGGAAAACCCATCATGGGACCTTGATTCACCTCGACTATCATACAATACCTGATTTACCTTGTGAAGGCTCAGAATGATACGTGAATCCTTTAGGATAACTTGCCGACTCCCGGATTAATCTCTTGAGGCTTTCTTTGAAACTTGATAATGATCTTCATATTGCTTAAACTCAAGGACCACCCAGACTCTAACATGACTCAACTCATATCCTAGTCTATACAAAACATGTATTTTACAGTTTATGAAATTTACAACATATTACATTTACAATCTCCCCCTTTGGGAATTCTATGACAAAACTTAAAATACATGAATAATGGAGTACAAAAAAGAATAATACAATAAACTCAAAAACTCCAACTTGAGCTAAGTCTTTAGTGAATGTCTTTGGCTCTCCCCCTTGATACATGCTCGGGCTTTTCATGGCTTGCTCTTCATTTGTAATGTGCTTTTTCTTTAAGTCCCTGAAACACATTTGACAAAAGTATACCTCTCTCAAACCAAAATTAGTCCTGTCAAATGATAAAGTATAATGAACACACAAGCAAACAAATGAGTGAAGTGAAATGCATATGTCCATGGTGTGAGGTATTAAGTATGATAAGTGCAAGTGAATAAGAGTTTAACACAAATAGATTTAAGTTGATTCACTTGATCATTTTATAGATTAATGATATGTAGAGTTCCATTAATCTTTGTTTTTCTCCTCCTTACTTAGGCAATTCATTTTTACTCCCCCTGAAAATGATATCCCTATTATAGATTAAAATTGTCTTTAATTTTCAGAATTTGGCCAAATTTTACCATTAACTCTCCCCCTTTTTGTCATAAATACCAAAAGTGTATATGTTAAACACGTTGCAATAAGAGATCATAGCAAAAGAACCAAGATTTTCATTCATTTTCAAAAGATTTACAAGTTGATATTTAAGAAAATGAAAAGTATATCAAAATATATCAAAATAAAGCATAAAATGCTCTAAGCATCCGCATCAGACTCCTCATCTTCTTCTTCATCCTCACCCTCATTGGCGAGAATATCAAGGATGATTATCGGTGTTGGGGCTCTAGAGGGATCCATAATACCCTCGATGTGGACCAACTGCTAATCCATGCTTTCCACCTTCTTCCCAAGGCGGTCAAAGCAGCATAGGATGCGCCCAAAATCAGCATGAAGATCTCAGATTAGACCCGAGATAGCTGGCGGAGGAGTCATTAAGAGTATGGGAGCCGGGGGAACGGATTCGGAGGGGGCAACAGGAGCAGTGGTGACTGAGGTTGGTGGTGGCACATGAATTGGTGCAGATTCTGAAACAGGAACCGGGACAGGCTAAGCTGCCTCTCCAGTGTCCTGAGCTACCTATAGCACAACTCGTCTCTGAGCCTCCATCCTCTTGATGGTGGCATCATCGATGGGGAGCCCTTGGGAAAGGGTCACAACATCACGAGGGAATGTCACCCTACACTGCTCTAGAATTTGAGTGACAAGCATTCCATATGGTAGACCCCTCTTGGTGCCATCCTCTACGGTCATCTGAAGCATGATGTGACACATGATGGCTGGGACATCAATGGGCTTCCCTTCTATCAGATTGGCAACTAGATGTGCCCTATCGTCAATCATAGCGGTCTTATGCGATGTCTGCAAGAGGCTATGCACAAGAATCATGTCGAGCACTTGTGCCACCATGCAACACTCCGCAGCGGGTAGCTTCCCAGTCTATGAGGTCCCCTCTCTCTCAAAGAGCTCAGAAATATGAGCTTTGTCAATCCCCTGGTTAGGGAAGACAGTAGCGCTTGCTCGCCCTGCTCCAGGGCGAGCAATCCCTAGTAGCATAGAAACCCGATTTGGGTTGATCAGCATCTGGACCCCATACACTTCTGTCTCGAAAGAGAGTTATGCCAATTGATTAGCATCTTACATTGTGGATGTTTGAGTAGAAGATGCGGATGACTTCTTCTTGCACCTTTCCTTTAATGATGGTGATTTGCATCCATCCATCATTAGAACTTGCCATGCCTATTATGAAGTCGCTGAGTGTTGTCTGCTTCACAAACCGCTTAATAAAAATCTTCTTCTTCGAAAAGATGTTCGTGTAGTTATGAAATGTGGCGGCATTCCTTAATTCCCCATATTTTTTTGGCGTGGTTCTTGGTCGCTTGACTTGCACCTTCTCTCATAGATGAGCTTTCCCTAAATCCCTCTTTGACATGACAATGGCTTAGAAAAATGAACAAGGCTAGAGCAAAAGAGGAAAATGAAGTGCAAAAATGCTTGAAAAAAAATTATCGAAAAAAATGCTTGAAAAATGACCTTGATTCAATCATGGATCAAATTAGGGCTTTCCCTTCCTTTTTATATCAAGAGACTGTTCAGTTCCCACGGGTTTTGTCAGTTTGGATCGATTCTAGATCAATCCAAAATAGAATCTTCAGGATAAAAATCTCAGTTTCTCCCTATTTTTGCTCGGGTGGCCTCGCTTACCCCAATTAGATAATTCCTTATTGATTTTTGGGTATATTTGAATGTGACTTCATATGGAGTACATTTCCTCATGCCTCAAAAATATTCGAACCTTTTATAACTGTGACCTCTGCTAGTCTACCTTTCATCAATATGTGATCTTGAAAACATTGTTACCTCTTCAATCAACAAGTGTTCATGTTTTTGGATTTTAGAGCAATGGACCATACTTGTGGTAGTTGTATGATTTTATTCTCTTGACAATGTATTCGGCTATCTATAATGGTATGAAAAATTTCTATTGACAATGCCACAAAGGGAGATAGTTTTTTTGTGTAACAACTTCTACCATCCGAGCTTTTATTGTCATTAATATTACTAGCTCGACCAACATTTGAAACTCTACTTAAGGTTGGCATAGACTTAATGAATCATCAAGTGTCTATGATGATTTTCTCATGGCCATATAAGATAATACTATTTATTAAAAGTGCAAGTGATTGTATTTTCTGAGTATATTTGTTAGCTATAAGTCAATTCTTGTTTCTCTCGGTTTTGTTGAGTCCATCTTATGTCAATAAATTCAGGATGGATCATTTAGAGAGTCTTTTATCATCTTAGGCCTTTTCTTGGAAATGAAAAACGAGATGACATGGAATGACTTTGACTTTCTTTCTTGACCTCCAACCATCCAAGGAATCGAGAGAATATTTTTCTGTGATCTTTTTAGTCATTGGGATGAGATTAGGTACCTATGAGAAATCATTCATTACTACCTTAAGATATATCCCTCTTAGATTTGGTCTTCAGATTTTTCAACGAGGTATCACACAACATTCCTCTAAAATTGATTTAGCTATAACAATGATTCAATATAGACCAATGAGGGCTTCTTTCTTGCTCTTGAGCTTATTCTTGGATGAAAAATAAATATGACTAATAATACTCTCAAGTTGTTTTCTTGTTTTTACACCCTTGTTAGGATCTCCAATAATGTCTTTAGATGAGTGTCCCTTGGTTATTCTCTTCTCCTTGGGATGACTTACTTCATCATCATTTGCTCACTCAGACTCACTCCCGAAATCATGTGAGGTAGCATTTTTTAGAACATTTGGTTCCTTTTGAGGTTCTACTAATGCCTCTTCTTCCTTGTTTGCTTGAGTCGTTGGTTGGTCATTTATAATGACATTTATAGACCCTTCCATGCTAAAAGTTCATTTGTTGAATACCCTATAAGCTTTGCTTTTAGTGGAGTATCCAAGGAAGATTCCTTCGTCACTCTTATTGTTAAACTTGCGCAAAATTTCTCTATCTCTTAATATGTAGCAAGTGCTTCCAAAGACCTTGAAGTACTTTAAATTTGGCTTTTTTTCATTCCATATTTCATACAAAGTCTTTGAAGTATCCGGCCTTAAATGCACCCTATTGCTTATATAGCAAACGGTATTAACGACCTAAGCCCAAAACCTCTTAAGAAGGTCTTTACTAAAGAGCATGACTATGACCATGTCTTGTAAAGTCCTATTTTTCCTTTTGGCTACCCCATTTTGTTGGGGAGTTTTGGGTGCGGAGAATTCATGTTTGATCCCACGATCATTGCAAAAGTTTAAAAATTTGCTATTTTCAAACTATCTTCCATGATCACTATGAATTCTCTTAATGAAAAGTTCTTTTTCAGTTTGCAATCTTATGCAAAGATTTTTGAACTCTTCAAATACATTGGATTTCTCTCTAAAAAATGACACACATGTGTATCTAGAGAAATCATCGACCATGACCATGAAGTACCTTTTTCCATCTAGGCTTTCGGTTCTTAATGGTCCGGCTAGAACCATATGGATTAGCTTCAATGGTCTTGAAGTGCCTATTTCAGTCAATTTCTTATGGGATGTTCTAACTTGTTTCCCATGGTGACAATCACCACAAAATAGGGTTTCCTGTCTACTAAGCTTGGGAATACCAAGAACTAAGTCCTTTATACTTAGTTTAAACAAGTTCTTGAAGTTCACATGCCCAAGCCTTTGGTGCTATAGACTTGTCCCATCTTTTTGTGTGATGAGGCATGTGTTTGGTCTACCTTCTCCAAAGATGTAGCAATTGTCACCGGTATGAATACCCTTGGCAATAATTCATTCTTTGTCTTTTATGTGGCAACCATCCTTTAGGAAGCCAACATCATATCCTACCCATTATCTTGGTAGTGTCATCATCACCAAAAGCTACACTTCCTTCCTTTCCAGGAACATAGTGTGATAAAAGGGATTTATCTCCCGTCACATGTCTTAAGCAACCACTATCTAAATACCAATGTGATGCTTTGACCACTTTAAGGGCAGTGTGGACAACAAGACATTTTAGCTCTCCCTTTTTGACCCAAACTTGTTTTGTTTGCAATATTTTGGATTGAGTCAATCTTTTCTTCTTTTTAAGATTTTCTTGTTCAACTTGTTGAAAGAAGGTCATCTTTCTAGAATTTTTCTTGCTCAACATCTTTCCATTTTGTTGATAAAATTTGGCTTTTAAGTCATTAAACTTTTTTCTACAATCTACTTTCATATGACCAATCAAGCCACAATAATAGCATGTGATTGGTGGGTTTCTAGATGTAGAGGCTTTTAAGTTTTTTTTCCAAGAATCTCTTCTCCTTTCATTGTAAGTGGAGGTATTATTCTTGAAAGAAGAATGTGATTTCCTTTTATAGGACATCTTAGATTTTGAAGTCGAGGTTCGAGATGTATCTATGCCCTTCCCTTTGTAGGAAGTATTGCGCTTATTATCAAAAGCTCTTGGCTTTTGAAGAGGTACTTGTCCCCTTCTCTTATTCCTAAATTTGAGGTTCTCATCCAAAAGGTTGGAATTAGTTTCAAGAAATTCCATATCTTTTAAGGATTCATCACTCTTCTTAGTTTAATTGAAAGTTCTTTATTTTATTTCCTAAGTTAAGTGACAAGTTTCTTTAGTGAAGAATTCTCTTCAAACAGCTTGTTAAAGGCATCTCGAATTTCACTTTCTTCATTTTCACTTTCACTACTTGATTCATCATTGGAATCATTAGTGAAAGCTACAAATGCAACCATCCATTATGAAGATTCCTCTTCATTGCTAGATGACTCTTCTTCCGCGTCATCAGTGTCATTATCCCAAGTGGCTATCATAACCTTTTTGTTTTTGCTTTTAGATTTATATTTCTTATTAGTACAATCAAAGGCATAGTGACCTTGCCCTTTGCATCATAGCAAATGACTTCTTCTATGGGAAGTTCTTTTTTCCTAGAAGAGTCATTGGATTTCTTGGATGAAAATTTTCTCCTAAAATTTTTGGCATTTTTCTTATAAAATTTTCTAAAGCCTTTTGTGCAACTTCATCATCGGAATTTTCTTCCGAGCTTGATAGCTCTTCTACCTTGAGAGTTACTCCCTTATTTTTGGCACTCGGTCTAAGTGTTATCTCGAAAGTTTGTAGAGACCCTACTAGTTCTTCCACTACTAGTGTGTCTACGTCTTTACTCTCCTCTATAGCGGTGACCTTTGGTCTAAATATTTTCGGAAGTGACCTAAGGATTTTTCTAACTATGGCTTCCGATTTGAGTGGATCTCCAAGACCCGCTTTGAAGTTCACTAAGTCTTGTAGCCTGGTGTAGAAGTCAATGAATTGTTCATCTTCTTCCATCTTAAGTTCTTCGAACTTAGTGGTTAGCATTTGAAGTTTCGACTTCTTAACCATACTAGTTCCCTCATGGGTTACTTCAAGTAAGTCTCTTGCTTCTTTAGCCATGGTGAGAGATCAAATTCTCCTAAACTCATTTTGACTCACCGCACAAAAAATGGCATTCAATGCCTTGTAGTTGGTGATGTGGACTTTTCTTTGGGTTTTATCCCAATCTTTTTCTAGTGTTATTGGTCTAATCCAACCTTGTTGGATTAACAACCACACAGATAGGTCCATGGCATATAGGTAGGTACTCATACAAAATTTTCAATTTGGATAATTATTCCCATAAAAGAATGGGGTTTCGTAGTTGAGTATGCTTCTTCTGGGTGAATAGGATATTTTTAAATTCTTTTTAATTACCCCAAATTCAATTACTAGTTTAATTAATTAAGTTGTTCTCAATGTTTGATTGCAATTGAATTGTGCACATGAATATGAATATGTTCAATTGAATTGCATGTGAGGTTATATCAATATGTGCAATGCTTGACAATATAAATGATAAATCTAAAAACAAACCACAAGCAATCACAATACACACAAGATGTATAGTGGTTTGGCACAATGGTCTACATCCACTCTCAAAAGCTCACCATGAGCTATGTAATTTTATTAAGATTGAAAGTATTACAATCAAGGATAAAATAAAACAAAGAGCCTAGTTTACTTGCCAAGCAAGCTACACCCAGTGTCTCTGGTGGGTGTGGTCTATGGTCTACTCTTCCAATGTCTCTGGCAGAAGAGCTAAGGGTCTACACTACCGGTGTCTCTAGTAGTAGTGCCAATTCTCCCAATGTCTCTGGCGGGAGAGGTATCAATAACTTAAATAAAGTTAAAGGTAAAGATTAACTCTTGAAGGTTGGTTTTGCCTTGTACACAAGATGGGGTTACTCTTCCTTGAGCAAGATGTGACTATTGCTCCCCAAATCTTTTTTGATGGCTCTTTAAGCTTGTAAAGCCAATTCTAGTAGGTTGCTCCTCTTTGAGTAAGATGTGACACACACTCCCACACTTTCTTCTCTTAGGTTTCCTTTTGGACAACCCTCTGTAGCCTACCTCTAAAGGAAGTGCCTTAGCAAGACTAGAGAGGTAGCAATGGAATGGTTTTGGTATGGATTTACCTATCTAAGCATAGAGAAAGATTTACTAAAGATTTAGAGAAATTAAATCTCTCAAGATCTACCAAAAATGAGCAATAAAGATTACAAAGCATAGATATTTATCAAGAACCATTACCTTGCTCATTTGAAGTTCAATCCTTTTTATAATGGATGAAAATTACTTGTGTCCATAGGATTAGAACATCCCCCAATAGTCAAACAACATAGACCATTGATTAAAAATGATTTTTTAAAGTTTTAACCATTATACAGTGTTTTCACCACTTTGGATCGATCCTGGATAGATCCAAATAAGTTTGAATCAATCCAAATTACTTAGATATCCAAATTACTTAGATTAAACTAGGAAGTTTGGATCGAAAAAAATGGTTTGATCCTGAATCGATCCAAATGCCTTGTAAAGCCTCCAAAACCCTTAGAAAAGCTACAGAGACCTCAGGATCATCCCTCCATGGTCCGGGAAAGTCCGTAGACCTTTGAAATTCCTCTTTGGACCCTTGTTCACCTTAACTATGTCACTTTAACTGATTTACCTTATGTGAGCTCAGAGTTAGTTGTGAATCCTTCAGGATGACTTGTATGTTCCTGGTTTGCTTTTCTTGAGGTCTTCTTAATGCTTGATGATGATCTTTATAATGCTTGAACCCAAAAATCTCTTAAACTCTAACATGAAACCACTCATGTCCTAGTCTAAACAATACATATATTTTACAGTTCCTGGAATTTACAATACATTACATTTACAGTGAGGACAGTCTCACCCACCTCTCATGGTCCACTCGAGGTGGTTTGATCATCTTTGAGAGATGACATTCTTCACGTGGTGGCTCTCTTCCCATCTAGGGCTTGTTTACATATTGTCCCCTTTCTTTTACCCATTTGTTGGGTCTCCAATCTTTATCGTGTGGGGTTGTTGCTCTTTTTGTTTGTCAAGGGGACTTTCTTTTTCCCTTGGTGGATCCCATTGGTTAGAAGCCTCTTGATTCTATCTTTGGGGTAGTTACCATAGGTCGGGCCATTATCTAGCCACATCTCTCACATAGACAAAAGTCATCATCATTGACCTCACATTTCTCCTCATTCTCATCGACTTCAGGATCCCATGTCATTGCCTCAGAGAAGTCATTTCCAACCATTCCTAAGACCTCCTTCAGTATTGGTGTCGTTGATGATAAGCCTCAAGCGGTCGAATGGTTATCTATAGAAGTGACCACATTTATAAGTGTCATATCTCCACATGTTTCAACATTCGACTCTCTAAAGTCTGAGGCCCAGTTTACGGTGATCATATTGACATCCACCAACTTTGGAAAGGGGTTTGTATCAACTTCTATAACCTTAGTATTGTCAGAGAATTGAAGTAACTTTTTGTTGATTCTCTCCTTAATGACATTTCAAAATATTGTTCATTTGTTTGTTGAGTGGGTTTGTATCAACTAACTTGATTTGCTTATCCTTAAGTAGCAAATCGAATATTTGATCTGCACTATTCAAGTAAAAGGACTAGTTCTTCATGGCAACTGTTGGTCTATTTGACTCTTGGGCTTGAGAGTCTTTCCTAGCAAAAGCATCACATGTAAAGAGCCTATTCCTTACGAAATCTACTAAGTTGAGCTTGTAGTTTGGGTATTGGTAGGATGTCTTATATCACGCATTATGTCATTGGTTTTCCTCTCTTTAGATGCTCTAATATCGTGTGGCTCTTTCTGATAATTCAAACAAGTCAAAAAATGTCAATCCCTCAAACTTTTTTTGTAGTTCAAAGTTGAGACCATTTTGGGCTAGTTTTATGAACTTGACCTCAGGTAGACCACTAAGGCACCTTGATTTAGCAAATTTGAACCGCATGATAAATTGTTCAGCCATTTCTTCTAGCTATTGTTTTAACTTGGTCAAATAAATCATTGATACACCTAAGTCTACTCGAGCGAAATGGGATTGGAATTTGTCTCTCATTTCTTCCCAACTTTAAATCGAGTTAGGCGGAAGATTTGTTTACCATGTAAAAGCTTGTCCCGTCAACAAGTTGGGGAACAACCTTAGCTTGTAGTACCCCTAATTTGATAACTCTCCACAATGAGTGGTGAAGTGGCTAATATGTTCCATAGCCGTCTTACTATCTTCACCTGAGAAGGTGACGAAGTCGAGTATTTGGTACTCTCGAGGAAACTCATAGTCTCTATCTATTTGTTCATGGTAGGGTTTTCTATCGGCAGGCTGCATAGTTCATCTGAGACCGGGCCTGTATATTCCTCAAGGACACCAATCACCTGTTCTCGTGCATTCTGGGCATATCCTTGTAGCGTTGCACCATTTGACCACCCCTGGGCCTAGTATGCCCCTTGAAATGGCGGAGGTTGTATATTAGGTCCTGTGCCTATACCACCATAATCATTGGCATCCGGAAAGGGATTACCCAGTAGTTGGGTGGTTTTGGCCTCTTGTTGGGTGGATGATTATATCATGCATGCCCGTATCTCGAGGCATTTGGCCATAAAAAGAGTAACCCTAACCTGAAGGTGCTTTAACTCTGTTGGGTGGAGCTCCTGGCCACACGTGCCTATATTCATTCGTGTTTGACCACATCTATTGGCTCTATACCTTTACTGGGTATTTTGGTTAGAATAACCACTTCTACCATTATATTGGTCAGGTTCCTTGTTTTGGGGTGCCCACGGTTTATATCGAGGTGCATCCCTCGACTCAAATGCAAGGTTCTTGTGAACCTCAAACCTTTCGGGCCTTATCAGTATGCTTGGCTCGACTGGGTATAACCAGTATAACCTTGGAGTCTCTGTGTTGATCCTCTTGTTTGACTCGTAATTGCCTTATCAAGAGGTAGTATAGGGATGCCTTTGGGTCTGAGTTCCATTAGGTATCCGAGAGGTCTGTCTTTCCCCCCGAGCCCCTAGAAAGTCTCTAGGACATTGGTTCCATCGGTCACCCTTCTACTTCTAGTATCAGGGTTCTGATTGGACCGTATGTCTCCATGAATAGTTGATGCACCTTGAGCAAGACTTCAACCAACATGTCTAGCATCATCTGAAAACCTTTCTTGATTCTCTCAAGGAAATCATCGAGTTTTTCCTCGAGGTTCTAGGATGATTCATTCATCTCATTCTCACTTAAGTTTGTAGGTTATTTATCTTTTTTGGGTGGCATTTTGAAAATTCTCCCTCTATGGTCACCAATCTGTTGGTTGTCAACAAAAATTTTATCTCGTCTCCGAGTTAACCCATATGGATTTTTGGTTCGGGTTATCAAAAGGATAGGTTCAGTTATGCCTCTACACCGAGAACTTTCACAACAAAACAGTAACACCTAATTTGACAAAAGTTAGAATTCTCATTAATTGGAAAAGAACACAATATGAATCGAAAATGTACCTTTAGATAAACGACTATAGTCATTGTCCTAAAGTCAAGAGAAAACTTTGTTGAATCTGACTGTGAGATACAATCGATTGGCTTGATACAAGACTTTGATAGAACTACTGACTAGATCTAGGCTAACTACTACTACCACTCTCCAATAAAGATAAATGATTTGATATATGTTTAATTGGATCCCTCTTCAATTGTCGTCTTTTTTATTTATAAAGTCCTTTCAATGGCATTATCGTTGTCATGTTCATTCACAACCGTTTTTCAGTTTAGATCATGGGTGTCTCACTTGCCGTTTGGTCTAAACCGTGGGTTTCCCACTCACTAGTTGGTTCACCCATAACTCATATGTGGGACAGCTGTCGTGTGCTGCTGTGCTCTAACCTCTTTGTCCCCCATCTAACGCATCATACTTAATAACCATCCATCAGATCATTTTTTACTTCCACATGTCATTTATTAACTGGCGGATTTCAAATTGTGGCCTAACACTTTGGAATGGGATCTCTCCCCTTTTGAGAACCTCATTTCCCCTAGGGAAAAGGAGGCGATTCTGCAGACTCCTTTGCAAAGGGCAATCCTTATGAATCAAGTGATTTGGACAAATGACACCCATGGCAAGTTATCGGTCAAATCTGCATATAACCTCTTTACTTCTAACTCTCAGAATTCCAGCACTCCTAAAGAGAAGTTAGTTTGAAAACTATATGAAATCTCCAGCTCCCGCGCAAAATTCAGTGTTTCTTGTGGCTGTTAAAAAAGAGCGGGCTAAACGAATTCCCAACATGACTGCCTCGAAGAGGAAGAGGATATTATGCATTGTTTAGTTACTTGTCCCACAATATCAGAGATTTGGAGCTCGTACCTTAGCCAAGAAAGTAGGCCAAACCGTTAACCTAGTTCTTTTAGGGAGTGGCTGGCGCACAGGATTTGCTTGAAATGGAAATGTAAATCTGAGAAAGTGGAGCTAATTCGGAATATTGCCCTTTTATGTTGGTTTACATGGCTTCATTGGAACAGAGTTGTTTTTAATGACATCAGTATTTATAAATCTTGGATATGGGTGTCCTTCAAATCTTTATGCAGGGACCTGGACCGATGCAAACTTCAAGCTGAGAAAGCTAAGCCTCCTTTTTTTACCCAGTATTGGTGCTTTGATGGGCAAGATTTTCCGACTGGTTGGTCATTGATTAAAGTGGATACAGCATCTCCTTTGGAAAGCTCGGTGGGAGCAATGGCTGCTGGTGCCCAGGAGGACTCTGGAGCTTGGCTTGGCCCGGTGTGTATTAAGGACTATTGGATGCCTCCTTTTAAGGCTGAGATGGAAGTTATCAAGTTGGGGCTTTTGTTAGCGGCCCAAGTTGGGGCCAGGAAAGTTTTGCTCCTATCCGACTCCTCTGAAGCCGTTAGAACGACATTATCGATCCACTTTTATATTTTGTCCATGGCAAAGTCCGTCATGTGTTTTTTTTTTTTTTTTTTGGTGGATTGTCAACATCTTATGGCCAGCCGGGAGGAGGTCAAACTATGTTATATCCCTAGAGAATGTAACAAGACAGCCCATGACTTGGCTCCGAACTGCCAAAAAAATTGCAGCTTATGTTCTTCGTTGCCCCAGTTGACGCCTTCGTGGAGAGCTCTCTGGCTCATTCTAATGACTTCCTATTACCACAAAAAAAAAAAAAAAAAAAAAATATAAATAAATTGTCGTGTAAAGAAATGAGAAAAAAATAAAATCTTTTTCTTCTAAAGACCATTTTAATTTGCACCTAAAAACATGTTAAAAGACAATAAAGGGAAAGGATCTGCTGAGCCCAAAACAGTCGATCCTCGTGTCCCCACACAAAAGGTGAGGTGTATAGAGTTAAAACTGTAAAAACAATTTTCAAATGAAAAATAGGTACGTATGAAAAAAGCTAAATAATCAGCTGCAGCAAATTTTTCTGTAGCTTTTTGTAGCACGACCAGAAAAATCACAAAAAGACGAAAGCTCCATGTTAAAAAACTAAACAGCCCATGTTAAAAGACAATATACATATGTTTTTTTGCTGTGCTACAAAAAGCTACAGCAAAATTTGAACATTTGCTGCTTATTTAAAAGAGGCACCAAATTCAATAAACTATCACGTACCTGTGGTGTGGGACACCGAGGAACTAACTGATTTGGGAACCCTCCCCATAACTAACTCTAACCACTGCCCCTGTCAGGGGACGGGCACATCAGCCATTGAAAAGTGATTTACATTTTTTTTTGTTGGAAGGGGAGGGGGGATATCGCACTTTTCAGTTCTGATGTGCCCACCCCCTCACGGGCAGTGGTTAGGCTTAGTTAAGGGGAGGGTTCTCAATCCTCTTTGCAAAAATAGGGAGGGTGGATTGTAACCGCTCCTCTTAACTAATGCTCCTCTCCGCCCCCTGATAGGAGGCAGGCACATCAATGCCAACAAAGTGATTTTAATTTCTTTTTTTTTCTTTTTTTTTTTTTTTGGGGGGGGGGGAGCACCTATCACTTGT
>JAOXJP010000017.1:5988212-6000387 GCA_025762735.1 Platanus orientalis
ACTTGGGTTGCAGTGAGGGAAAGACTTCCTACGGTTGACAATCTTAGGAAAAGAGGCTTTATTCTTCCCAATGGCTGTCCTTTGTGGCTTCAGAAAGAGGAGTCCGTGAATCACATCTTCTTCCATTGTGCATATGCTAGGGAAGTGTGGATTATGATCTTAGGGGAGATAGGCATGGGATGGGTATTCTCTGGAAGGTTTAAGGATTTTGTTCACAATTGGAGATTGAGAAGACTTTCTCGTAGGGGTAGAATTTTGTGGCAAATGATCCTTCTGGCAGTGTGTTGGTCTCTTTGTTAAGAAAGAAACCAAAGGACTTTTGAAAATTATATATAGCTGGCTGTAAATGTTTTCAGAAAGGCTAGAGTTTGGTTTTATTTTTGGTCCTGATTGCAAAGAATTTAAGGTGAATTCTTTTGTAGATTTGAAAAGAGGGTGGGGAACTTTGTAAAAAAATTATTTAGTGGTTTTGCCTTTGGGCTTTGTTGGTTTCCCTTTTTTTTTTTTGATAAGATAAAGGTAAATATATTAATGAAGAAAAAAGGGGATGAGGCATCCCCAAAACCACCACCTCAAAGGGGCTACAATGTGGAAAGTATTCTAAAAACTTCTTCCCACCACTCTGGATATCAACAAAAGAATGATCCCCAAATTCTTTATAATTCCCAAATCCCCCAAAAACAAATAAATCTTTTGCTTTTCTATACACAACATAAGCCGGTTCAATGTGATTTTCAAAGGTTCTCCCGTTTCTTTCAAGCCAAATAGACCAACACATTGCTGGACACATCAGGATCCACAGCACTTGTGCTTTCTCTGAAGCCATGACTAGCTGCCAAGAAAGAAAGAGATTTGCAATATTCCTTGGAAACACCCAAGCAATGCTCTCCTCTCTTAACATATCCTCCCACGCCTCTTGGGCAAATGGGCAATGAATACAAAGATGGTTTATTGATTCCCCATCCTGCAAGCACATTGGGCACATGTTTCGAATACACATATCTCTATGTTTAAGGAAATCAAGAGTTGGGAGTCTTTCCCTACATGCTTGCTGTCCACACAAATCCCCCCACTTTTGATGAAATCTTTAGCTTCCAAACCACCTTCCACATATCATAGGGCTCCCTCTTTCACCAAATAATTGATAGCACTTCCTGACCGACTAGATGCCATTACTTGCTTTGTTCCACCTCCAAGAATCTTCAACATCATTACTCAACCCGATGTTCTCTACCAACCTAAGGATCCTTATCGTCTTTGCCATTTCTCAATCATTTAGATTTGTTCTTAGGTTCCAGTTCCATTCCCCTCCGCTTTCGGGTCCCTACTATTAGCAACCCACACATCTTTATTCCGAGTCATTCCATAAATATGGGGGGCTTCTACACGTAGAGGTTGGTTAAGACACTAGGTATCAGTCTAGAACCTAGTGTTCCTACCATTGCCCACCTCAATCCAAATGGCTGTTTCAAAACCTTCCATTTGCTGCATAATGCCTTTCCAACAATTAATGCCATGGGAAGAGGTAGGACTCTTTGTTTCCCAAGCATTTGCCATCCCATGCTTGCAATCACTTGTCTCCAAAGACTGTCATGTGTTGAAATATAATTAGTATATTTACTCATCCCTCTCCTATAACCTTATATTTAAGATGGTATCATAGAAGGTTTTAGGTTGCGAGTTCAAATCTCTCTGTGGACACAAATATTCTCTTAGGCTTCGCACCTAGTTCCCCCGCATTAATTGTCCAAGAGTGTCCCTCCTAAGGGGGAGTGTTGAAATATAAAAGTATATTAACTCACCCCTTTCCTATAACCTTAGGGTTTTAGGAGAGACGGTTAATTGCTTTATTTAAGATCATTCCCAAATCTCCATAGCCATTAAGAAAGGAGAGCTCTATTCACCTCCTGGATCCTTCTAATCCTAGGCCACCATTCCTTTTGGGTTTACATATCTCCTCCCACGCCACTAGGTGAGGTCCTATGTTCCCTTTCTTCCCCCACAAGAAATCCCTTTGAGCTGTCTCAATTTTTGGGGTTGCCTTGTCCCCCTTCTTTAATGAAATTTCACTTATCAAAAAAAAAAAAAAAACTTTGAACTGATCATTCAAAGATCTGCAAAGTTCTTCTTTGCTATTAGATGTATGGGAAGCTTCTAAAATAACGACCTCAATGTGACTATTCAAGAATAATCTTTTATGATGATTTTCAGTACTGGAACATAGTATGTTAACCAAAGGAGAAAGGTGGACTGAATTTAGGCAAAAACAAGAGAGGAATGTAGGTTTGTTATCAAAAAGGTCCTTAGAGAATCATGGGCGTGGGGCATATGAGGTCATTAGAATTAAATACATATAATATCAAAATGGATGGGATTCACCTAATATTGCCAAAGTTCTCACAGTTTATTCGGCATAAGATTATAAGGTAGGAAGGTGGATAGGATCAGATTATGGAGGACCTTTGGTGGGGTGATTTCCCTTTGAATGTTAGGTTCCACATCTTTTCTTGCATTCTTTTTATAAAGACAAATCCATTTCTGAGTGTCTCTATTCCTCCCACAGGGTTAGCATGGGATTTTGGGTTTAGGAGAGGTTTGAGTGACCTAAAAGCTGGGGAGATTGTGTCCCTTCTTGATTTAATTTAACATATCTTCATATTTGTGGAAGATCAAGGTCATAGGATCTGGTCCTCGACTCTAGGGAGGAGTTTTCCTCCAAGTCCTTTTTCCTTGCCTTATGCCCTACATTTTCCAATGTAAGGTGGCAGGTCGGTAATAAATAGATCAATACTTGTGACATGCTGATGCAGAACCAAAGGGGGAAAATTGCTATTCTCTTTCTAAACTATTAGGTTGGGATTTTGGGTTTATATGTGAGGCTAGGGTTGAAGATTTCGTTAGGGTTTCGGTAGGAATACAACTATAATGAATAAAGCTGGGTTTTAAAGGTAGAGTTTAGGTATTTATGAGAAAAATGAGTTGCAAGGGAATCACGAATCCGGAAATTTTTAGTGGTTGGGAAGCTCATATAGAGTGGTTGCATTTTTGATTGAGGACTCTTAACGGCGATGCCCTTTAAATTTGGAGCACTATCTTCTTACAAATCCCACCAATCAGCTGTAAGTAGACAAATTGAAATTATCAAAAAAAAAAAAAAAAGTAGACAAGTTGAAATTGTTATGCATCTACAGAACATCTTATATAATAAGAACTTTTTTACATACACAAATATACTCACGAGACTAGTCGTATGAGCCTTAATAGTAAGAACTGTACCAAAATTTCCTTAGGGTCTTATGGAACTTCTACTCTACAAATGGTTAAGATTTAAGAATGAAAGTTGCCAATATTATAAGTACCATAGATAACATAAATTAAAACCTATGATGACTTACTTTCTTATAACCAAATCTTGGCTTCCTATATTTGGCTTCAACTTTTAAATCACCCTCTTTAGCCCGATTCTAATTTTAGAGTGCTCCAACATATTGCTACTATATTGAATTACTAAATAAAAAAAATACGCTACCATAAAAATTTATGGAATTTACCGTTAAACTTGTTTAAAACCAAGTGTTTAACATTAATACAATGATGCAATCAAATTGATCATTACCTACTGCGTGCAATTTGTTGTGGAGCAGATTTTTCCACCTTGCGTCTATATCTTCTAGTGGCGAACTGTTGGCTGAATCGCCAACTTTGCCTTTGTTTATGGAATCCTAGAGGACTTGCAAAGTCGGTTTGTTGTCTTGGTCCACTACTTCTAGTACCTGTAGTAAAGGCTCCATCACCTTGCACACCTCCTGTGGTTTGGACTAGAAGGAGTCAGTGAGCATATGTTGCATACCTCTGCAACAAGTTTGATCATCTTCTTATCATTTGCATCCACTGCAATTCTGAACCTTGTCTATGAAGCAAACCTGCTGAGAGGGCTTAAATCTAAATATGCTCTCCAATGCTATGAGCCTAGTGGAAAACTTAGCGATAATAGTGATCTTTTGTATACCTCCTCCTAATGTTAAAAGCCTCTGCATCGTTGTAAGTTAAAGAAGTTAGTTTACTACCTCTATCAATTGTCTCTTTCACCATCTTCAACTTTTTAACGTCTTATAACATTAGGTCAATGCAATGGGCTGTACAAGGCTCCAATATAAGTGCTTTCTCTTATCTATCAATAGTTCCCATGCAGCTTTAAAGGCTGCCTTGTTGTTTTTCAGAACTTGAACAAAGTTCTCCTCTCACCTCAGATATTATCCTATTCATAAATCTGAAGATGTATTCCTTCGTCATCGAATGCCTAGTTGTGTCCACTGACTTGTGGAAGGTCATGTGCCTGTCTCAATTCATGGTAAAAGGGACTCTTTGTCTTGATGGTCCACCCCTTTCACATGGCTGTATAGATCATGCACCTGTCTCAATATATGGTAAAAAGGGACTCTTTGTCTTGGTGGTCCACCCCTTTTACATGACCATATACCCACTTTAAGTAATTCTTCCTCAGATGCTAGATGTACCCCTCAATTTCCTTAACTTCTTTGATGAGGAAGGTAGTACTCAACTGTTAAGGAGATGACCCTTTAACTCCACTCTCTACCTCTGCAATTGAATCAATCATTAGCTGGAAATATGGGTTCTTTGCAAAGTGGAAAGGTATCCCACTCCACAACATGAAATTATATTTGCTCGACTTTGCATCCTCAAATGCCTTCTTACTGCGGAAGTTATTCAACCTCTTTTACTTAGCACCCTTCCTTCTATATACACGTGGTTCATCCATCTTGATACTGCCCACTCCTGTGACTTATGTTCTTTCTTTCTCTCCAAGTCAATAAGATTTCTAATACTTCCACCACACCCTAAAAGTTAATGTGAAATGCCCCTAGGATGACTTTGAGATACCCCTACCTCCGATGCGAGTGGGCAGTCCAAAATTGGAATACCTGTGTCTCTCCTCATCCTGGTCAAGAAATTTTCTGCTCTCTCTCAATGTTGTTAAAGGAAGCTACTCCCTCTCAAACTGCTCAACATCCTTAAATAGGTTACCATTACTAGCTGTCTATACATATGCTTCTTCTTCAATATGATCATTCTCATCCCTTCACCTAAGCTTCTCCTGCAACACCACCTTTTTCTTGCCCTCAACTTTCCTAAATACCCTTTTGTAAATGCTTTTGCATCACCAATACTATATCCTTGTGTACCCAAGGTGTTGTTTCAACCTATTAACATCTCCCTTAGCTGCCTCCCACAAAATTCATTTTACATGTTTCTTATTAGTACTTAGTTGGCTGCAATTGACATACTCAATATCTGTCTGATTTTTCTTGCACAATCTTGTGTGTGACGATGAAGCCATTTGTAGAAAAAGTTAACATCAATAAATAATTAAAAAAAAAGTGTGCAGGAGGCATATTCGTTAGAATCAACCAATTTGACCAACACATTACAGGATAGGCCAATTCTGAGTTGGATCATCCATTCCAAAGCGATCTGACCAATGCATAGCTGATATGACTGATCCTGGGTTCTTTCAAATCCAATCCTATGGATTGGCCTTGGTCTTGGCCAATCCCAAGGTGGATCCGGTGATCCAGTTTGGGATCCTTGATTCCATGCTTCCCTAGGTTCTTGGGAGTGAGTTGGTCTAGTAGTAATGTAGTATAGGCACTTCGCCATTTTTGGTAAAAGGGCTAAAGTCTTCTGGAGCTGTGTGTTGATGGCTGGCATCTAAGAGGAGAGGAACAAAAGATTATTCTAAGACAAGAATCACACTGTTTAGGATATTGTTGACATGATCACCATCACAGTAGCTCCTTAGACTTCCACTGTGGACTATAGGCATTAATGTGGGTTCTATCATTGAGATTGGTCCATGATGGTTAGGTCTTCCCTACATTCCATGTAGATCATCAAGATGTGGCCCTTTGTAGTTGGGAGGTACAATAAGATCAATTTTGATTGGTGTTCATCGAAGGATCTGGGGCCCTTGGTTTAGAAGGCGCTTTTAGAGACATTCATTGTTGGTTATTCAGGTTTATTTGAGCCCAACTGGAGAGGGAGACTTAATCAGAGTGGAAATCAGGGCATTTCTGCTTGGCCTGAAATTGGGTCCTTAGGTTTTCAACATTGGTGATTGATGGTGATTCAGTGATTGTTGTTGGTGGCTCACATTAGAGGAGGAGGTCCATGGAGGCTATCACACTATACTTTGATGAACACCTTATTCGCTTAGATACCTGATCGGCCAACTCTATTGTGTATGATTCAGCTAAGCATCATCTGTGTCCATCGGATCATACTCTGAGCCAAGGGAGGTGGGAGTTTTTGATTTTTTGTTTTTCTCTTCTTGGTCTGCCTGCCATCTTTGTTTTTTCTTTGCTCCCTTTCTATATAGTACTCTTTTTTTTTTATCTAATTAAATTTTCGTTTTTAATTGAAAACTTTTTTTTGTATTTTTTTCATATTCTTTTTTATTCCTGATTAATAAATTCCAAAATCTGGGGAAGTTTTTCTTTTCTTTTGTTTAATTTTCTTATAAGCTTGATCAGGGCATAACACGGCATCACTGTTTATCTCTTTTCATAATACTGTAGGCGTCTTGATTCGACGATCATATCATGTGCTGAGTTGTTCTGAGGGGTGCCTTCAGAAGAATTTTGCATGTTCATATCTATCTGCATGTCACTTTACGTTTCTTGTGATTCCTATATTAACATTTTTCTTTGAAAGTTTATTGACCTGATTTTCCTATTATTGGCATTCTGCACTCTTATATCCAATTATCCACCTGAAAGTGTATCAATATTTAGTCTTCCAATTCTCACAGAAAATATAGATATGAACAGCAAAAGAAGAAAAGAGAACAACAGAAGAAAAGCGCTGGTGAATGTTTTCTTCAAGGATTTTGTTGTATTTCACTTGGTTCAGGTGTAAAATTTCATGTATGATGAAAAGTTAATTTGTTCTTGTTCCTTTTGTGCAGCCAGTCGTATGGATATGAAGGAGCTCAAGATGGGGTAGGATTTCATGCAACTGTAGCCCTATATGCATTTGACTTTTCATATTGTTTGGTAGATTTACTATGCTTCTTAATTTCTAAGTTGTTATTATGTTGTATAAGAAATGTAATCATTTGGAAGTGCCAAATCATATCCTTTCATAGTCATTTAGAGAATTGCTAACCCCATGCTAGTCGCTAGCTGGTGTATGGTCCAACACACTCCTTGCGGATGTTGCCAGGAGAACATTAAAAGGTTGTTTACTAAAATGCACAGGGAAATGTATTTTGCAACAGTTCTATTGGGTGATGATGTGGCAGCAGTAGGAGGGTGCATGCTCTTATGCCTATGTGGGGCTAGGATTTCTTGAGGCATTTATGCTCAAAACTTAGCTTTGCTATTTCAACTAAACTCAAGAAAGCTTATCCCAAATACTTATGGTTGGCTTAACTTTGCCATTTGCAGATCCTCCCCTCCCACTCTAAAATAAAACCCTCCACTAGTGATAGAGAATTTTTTTGGGGGATGATAGAGAGTTTATTACCATAAATCAAAGAAGGGATACACAGAAAGGCTTTGGATCACCAAGCCAAGTGCAAAGAATGAATCCTGACAAAACTAAGTGGGTTTATTATTATTTTTATAATAACAATAAAAAAAATGGCTTGGGCTGTCAGTGTGAAAACGCGGGTTTGAGTCTTGTGAGCATCCACTTTGTGCCAAAAAGCCAAAGGTTAGGTCTGTCTCTGGTCCGCCCCTCCCTGCACCCCATAGTTACGGGACCAGCTCTGGGTAATGACCTTTTAACAATAACAATAACTAATAACTGGGTTTGTTTGGTTGGCTGGGGAACATTCAGTGTGAACAGCTTGGGATTTAGCCAACCTGACCCTGCATATCTTCATAACTTGTCAGATCTGGATATTTTCCCATCATCCCATGTGTTTCTATTTGCTTTTGAAAGATTGGTGATTTTACCCAAAATAAACTACTAATGGGGTTTATCACATGAGATTTTGTCCTGTAGTTGATGGGAGCTGAATCTATAATTCATGCTTTGCTGCTCTGGCATGACTACCTTTCTCGCATGCACTCTGTAGGTGTCTTACTCTGCCAAAAGATGTGGGTTTGGTTCTTCCAGCTGAGGTCATCTGCAATGAGAATCAAATTGAATTGGTACTTTGCACCAAAAATGGGGGAAAAAGAAAAGTGATTACTGTCCTGTCCTAAACTCCAGATATGATTTTTTTTTTAATAGATAAAGATGTTGGTTGATTTCTCAAATCAGACCTTTGGCTCCTGATTATTGCTTTATTACCTTCTGCCACCTTCAGTTTGGCACCATGGATTATTATCATTATGCACAGAAGGGAGGACCCATATGTGATTAAAATCTCACAGACAGTTCTGGAATAGGGATTCTTGGATGGACGGGCACCTAGTGGTAGTAGTAGTTTTATGGGATTCATTGAATCTTTCCTTCTTTCTCTTCATTCTGGTAGCTAATTAGTAAGTCGGTATTCATCCATCAATCTGTACTCGGAACTTGAGTGTTATATTATTTGAAAAAAAGAAAGGGAAATGCATAAGAAATACATTCCCAAGAACAGGGTAGGCAAACTAGCCTTACGCAGGCCTCAGCTATATATATATATATAGCACCCAAAAACCCATTCATGATATTTCAAACCCTAGAACATAGGAATGTGAGCGATCCAACTAAAGAGAAGTGAGAGGATCTTGTCCAATAACTTATCTTTAGTGGAGGCTTCCTCCTTGAAAATGGTCATGAATTAACTTTGGTACTAGCATGCCATTTGTAACTTAGACTCCTTACTGTTGCAGGATGAAACATATTTATATTGAATTAAATGTATTCTATTTTTATCTTTGATAGGTACAACATTGATTCACATGATTATTCTGTGCGGTTGAGATCTGCTCAAAAATTTCTTAAAGATGGAGACAAGGTTGCTTATCACTTTCTCATTCTGTAAATTATAAATGTGTATCTAGTCTATTTGCTTCAATAGTTACCATATTCATATCTTCAAGTCTATTCTTGCAGGTTAAGGTTATAGTGAACTTGAAGGGCCGTGAAAATGAATTCAGGAAAATGGCTATTGAGCTTATCAAGCGTTTTCAGAATGACGTTGGGGAGGTATTGATAACATAGACATTGCATTCAGAATTTTTAGAAACAATTTAATAGCAATTACTACTACTACTACTACTACTACTACTACTACTTTGATAAGGTAAGATATATTATTTTTTTGATGAGAAGGGTAAGATATATTATTGAAAGAGGAAAGGTCTGTATGATAATTTCAGAACCAGCATGCTACATGGGGCCCCTGGGGAAATATGATGGTATCCCAATCTAGAATAGAGTTACAAAATTCGACTTCTTTAAAACTCCTCTAGATGGTATTGTCTTTTTTTTTTTTGAGAATATAAGGTAAATTTCATTCACTCAAAGAAAGAAAGGGGGAGCAAGCATGAGAAATGCCGACCCAATAAGGAGCCCAACAGGCAAAGAGGAACAAAAAAACTAAAAAATAAAATTGTTCTAATCAAAGATCCATGACCGATAAGGGGGCATAGAATCAACATGAAAAACGGAGAGCCAATCATACAAACGAGACAAGACAACATCCAAAAGCTTGGAGAAAGGCCTTTCAGAATCCTCGAAGATACGACAGTTATACTCCTCCCAAAGAAACTAACAAATAGCCGCTGACAAGGCCCGCCATACCACTCGGCCCATATTGCCCAAGTGCTTGCGATCATGGGCATCCCAGCAGCCAAGAAAACTTCTTATTGATACCAGGTGAACCCAAACAATCAGAAGGCTGGAGAGAAAGTAGGTCCATATGGCACATGCAACTGGACAATGGAGGAACAAATGAGCCGAAAACTCCCCATCATTTCTACACAAAGAGCACCAATTAGGCAGAATGAGGCCCTTGTGAATCAGGTTGTCCACCGTTGGGGCACGATCCCACCAAAGCTCTCAAAGAAAGAAAGAGACTTTGGAAGGGATGAGCTTATCCCAAATGAGCCGGGACGGGAAGGAGATAGGGGCAGCCGGCTTGGAAGCAAGAGAGAAAGATTTAACCGAAAACCCCTACACCGAGTCCAATGACCACAACATTTCGTCATTAGTATCCCCATCCCCTAGGCGATAATTCTCTAGGAGCTCTAAGAGCCTAGCCATCTCCTCCACTTCCCAATCATTAAGATTCCTTCTCGGTTGAAGGTTCCAAGAACAAAAAACTCTGATTCTAATCATGTGATCCCTGACCAATCCCCACTTGCATTTTGCCAAAGAATAACAAGAAGGGAATAAGAAGGCAAGAGGGGAGTTGGCACACCAAGAATCCTGCCAAAATGACACCCTATCACCTTTGATGACCTTTAACCGAATAAATCGGGAAAACTGCTCATTCCCTACACAAATACCCTTCCACACCCCACAACCCGAGCCCCTAGCGGAATAGCAGGCAACCACCCATTCCGGTCGTCCCCATACTTGGCAGCAACGACTTTTCTCTAGAGGGTATCATGCTCTGATCCAAATCTCTCCAACCATTTGCTAAGCAAAGCCCTTTCTGTTATCTTAATGGGCCGAACATCCAAGCCCCCATCGCAGAACGACCTACAAATCTTCTTCCAGCTAACCCAACAAATTTTCTAACAGTCTCAATCTGAGTTCCAAAGAAAATTCCATTGATGCCTTTCAATCTGAGCTGCCACAGACGCTGGAATCACGAACAAAGATAAGTGTTAGATTAGGATGCTTGAAAGAACATTTTTTAGCAGCACAAGCCTTCCACCTTCGAAAAGGAGGCGACCCTTCCAATGCAAGAGTTTTTCCCCAAAATTTTCAAGGGTACAGATAGCCTTGGACAAGGTTTTAGCACCAAGGGGTTATCCCAAATAAGTAATCGGCAGAGCCACAATTTGACCCCAAAAATGGAAGCCAGCTCCTCCAGGTTGGGAACACTCTCAACAGGGCTCAGAGAGCTCTAGATGGGATTATCAGACAAAAAGGAGAGATACAACCCGTTCTTTTAATTTGGAGATTACTATTAGACAGTATGGGTATATTGATGTAGTAGAAAGATATTTATGGAATAAGGAGCATATTTGTAAGGGTATATATGGCTGTGTACATCCAGGTATTTTTTTTATACCATATACATAAATACAATTATACGTGTGTAGAGGAATCACTAATCCTCCACACGACATTCAGCCCCAAACCTTCTTCTCTTTTCCTCTTCCTTTTCTTCCTCAATCTTTGCTCTATATTATACAAAACAACTATTACAATTTCCTTGTCATTGAAGATAAAATCATTTTGGGTTTTTCAAACATGGAAAAAGGCAAAGGATTTCCCCACTTTTTGCTGAGAGTCCCCTTTGGATCCATTGTTATGTGATAACCGGGTCCACAAGGTAAAGAGGCATGCCCACAGCATTCTAAACCTGCTGACACAATAATCCCATGACCTGGTTGCATTGTTATAATGAATGAGCTTTGGAAGGAAGTCCCCAAAGTCGGTGATGGAAAAACTAGAGCCCAGAGGAATTTTTTTATGGGATTCTCATACCAGGGAAAAGAAATTGCACTTAGTGGGATGGAAGCAAGTTAGTAATTCACTCAAGTGAAGCAGATGAACACCGCTCTCTTGGGAAAGTGGCTTTGGAGGTTCGGTGATGAAAAAGGAAGACCTTATGTCAGGTGATTGCATCAAAATATGGTACTAATGGACTGGGTTGGGACAGCAAGATCCCCCAGGGTGGCTATGGATCTGGGCTTTGGAAGGGTATCTTGAAGCTTTATGAACCTTTCCTAAAGCATGTTGCTTTCAAAGTTGGTAAAGGGGATTTGGTGCTATTTTGGGATGATGTTGTTGTGCCCATTCTCCTCTAAAAAACGAGTTCCTGAGTATATACTTGCTGGCCAGCAAGAAGGCCGGGTCGGAGAAAGATCATATTGACTGCTGTTCCTCTCCTCCTAATTGGCTCCTCCACCTGCAGAGACTCCTTAACGATTGGTAGGTAGAAAGAATGGCTGAAATTCTTCATTTGTTGGAAAATGCTAAGATTGGGGGAGGTTTTTTTTTTTTTTTGTTGGGGGGGGGGGGGGGGGATTTTGTTAAAAAA
>JAOXJP010000017.1:6000397-6019363 GCA_025762735.1 Platanus orientalis
CGGCTGGGGTTCAAAGAGCCTAGAGGGATCTTCCCGGTGTCCTCTTTCTTCAAGGAGTTAGGCAGGTCCTTCAGAGACTTGTATTCCAGCAAGCTTCATTTGGAAATCTAAGTCCCGTCTAAGGTTGCTTTCTTTCTTTGGCTTCTTTTCCTCGGAAAGGCTCCTACTCAAAATCTCCTCAAAGCAAGGGGATTTAGTTTGGTGAATCAGTGCTGCATGTGTCGTCTTGAGGAGGAAACAGCAGACCACCTATTTTGTCCATTGCAAGAGTGCTGCCTCGATATGGAATTCTTTCATGGCCAGGTTTAGCAGGTGGTGGGTAATGTCAGGCTCATTAAAATACCTTTTAGAGGAATGGAGTCATTAGGATGGCGCTGGGCTTTCATGCAAAGGGGAAAGCTGTTGTGGAGATGAAGTCCATATGCCATTTGTTGGGGCATTTGGTTAGAAAGAAACAGATGTACCTTCGATGACCAACAAACTGACCTGGATATTCTCCAATAATAAAAGGGAGAACGGGAGTAGACAATTTTTGGGTATAGAAGATTTTTTCCATATATATATATATATATGAGAGAGGGAGAGAGAGAGATAGTAAAAATGTTGAGATCCTAGTTCCAACAACTAGCTCCGGCTACTCGATATGGAAAAGGTTTACGATCATGTAAACTGAGATTTCTTAGACTATCTTATGCATTGAATGAGTGAGTATAATGAAGGAATTGGATTAAGATATTTGCTCCAGAAGGAATTGGATTAAGATATTTGCTCCAGCTCTTTTTGGGTGTTAAGAAGTTTGGGGTCTAAGACAAGGTGATGCTCTTCTGCCATTTCTCTTCATCTCAGTGGCAGAAACCCTTATGTAGCAGGGTGCTGAAAGCTGAATATGAGGGTATGATTGAAGGCTTGCCAAGAGGCACTAATAGGTCAAACATCTGTCATCTTCAATTTGTTAATGTTCCCTTCTTCTTGCCAATCATCTTTCTCAGGTTTTTTTTATCTTGGTTACAACCGTTCTGCATATATTTGTAATATCTGCTTTACAAAAATGGATCTGATCTAAAGGGGGTTGACACATCTTCTATTAGTAGGAGGTGCCTAGTGCTTTTTCTTTGGTTTTATTTGTGAAATAGTCATTAATTACTGGGTAACCAAATCAGGTCTAGAAATAACTTCTGGTAATAAAAATAAACAAAAAGGTACTGGTGGTCAAAATAAAAAGAGAAACTATGTATTGTGGAGATAGTGATTAAACCATGACTTGAAGGCTGTGACGAAGTTTGTTTCTTTGGTCTAAGCTCTTACTCAGAATCAGCTTCCATTTGAATGGATGATGTGACAACCCAATTTCCTGTGGAAAAATCAATTTTCTATTGGTTTTTTATGAGATAATTAGATATTAGGCCATTGTTGACTAAAACTAGCTGAACCTTTCTAGATGTGAACTGCGTCTTCTAGTTTTGAGACAAAACAGATGATTGCTCTATATATGTGCATAAAATACATACAACCATATGATTTATAGTTTCTGTTTAGGATTTAATAATATCAGTGACATTTGCAGCTTGCAACAGAGGAGAGCAAAAACTTCAATCAGAGGAACATATTCATTGTTTTGGTTCCAAATAAAGCAGTTCCACCGAAAGCTCAGGAGCAGCCAAAGAAAATAGAAAAGCCAGCTGTGACTGAAGTTCCAGCTGGTGTTTGAGCAGAGTTGATGTTTTGTAGGGGTGGTTTGTAGATGAAAGGGTGAGAAGGTGACCTTCATTTGTATTCTACAACGTGGAAGAAGGTCAACTAACGTGTACAGTGTTTTTGTAATACATTTTACCTTAACCATGATGTACTAATTTAGTATAAAATATGTAATAAATTGTTTCAGTATTGTCATCAATTTTTCTAGTGAATGATTTCAACTAAGCACATACTTCAGAGAATGATCCAGAGCTCTTGAAATCTGCTTATTTATTAACACATGTTGAAACCCATTAATGGTATTTTTAGACTTATGCTGCGTATAGACATGCTGCTACCAAATTGATCAATGGGTTCAACATAAAAGAAGACTGTCTAGGCACGGTATCAGGACACAGCGAAAATACAAGTTACTGGAACTCATGAGAATTCCTAGGTTAGAGGCATACATGACTGAGGATCTCAAACATCCAAATTGTTCTGTAAAAATTTACTAGTGGAGAAAAATCTTTCAGAGGTTCCAGAAAAAACTCAAGCACCAACTGGTTGCATTTGCCATACTTGGCTGATTTTAGACCAGGTTGGTCTCAGGTAGGACCGATTGATGGTGAATCCCAACCTTGTGCATATGTTGGATGCCGTCCTGATATTGTGCTTATGGACAACCATTTCCTGTCTATGTGGTAACAGGACTACAGGTTAGCCCTTTCCAAATCTTCCTAGTTTGCAGGTGACTAACTGTATCTTCGGAGGTTATGGTTGCAGGATTAATGTCAATTTGTAGAACAAAATCTGCAAAAAGACCTCATCTATTCATTGGGTTGCAGTTTTTATGAGATACACGGATCACACAAAAAGCTGTTCTGCTATCATCCTGAAATAAGCAAAATCCCCCAGGGAGCTATGCATGCAGCAAAACACCACTTTGTTTACGAGAGTCAGCTATTACCTTGTCAAGCTGTGCTTGTGCAAGTGGATCCAGGTTCGTGAGATAATATCCAAGAATTGAACCAGTCAGATGATCCCATCCGGTTGATACCTGGACTCTTTTATGGATGTGCTGAGAACTCTCAGCGTTAATTGCTTGATCTGAAGCAGCTTTTATGTGCTGCATATGAATGGCCGACATCCAAGCGTATGTGAATGTTTTGTATAGGGCCATTGTCCAGAATGCTTTGGTTTATCACTTATTTTTGTCAAATTTGAAGCTCCTGTCTTGCCAGGTTCACATTGATTCAATTCGCAGTCAGATTCGTAGTTTGTGATTACTGAATTGGAGAGTGAATGGTCCAACTGCCTAGATTGGATTCAATGCATAGATTATCTATGAGATTAGTTCACATGGTTCACAAGCTCAATTTTCTAATGAGTTTTGTAAACGTGGTATTTCTATTTTCTTTTCAGTTTCATTTAATCCTATTTGTGATGGAGACAAATGCTTGGTTTTAATTATCGCAAGTGGACTGAAGATCTGATTTGCTTGATTTGCCTCAATTTTTTGAATTGATTCCCAGTTAACGAATGTGCACATGAAGCACCAAACAAAATTTGTTTTCAAATCGTCCAAAAAATAATAAGAATAAAATATATATATCTTGCTACACAATTAAGATCACAGGGTTAGCCATCTGATTGAATTAAAAAAAAAAAAAAACTGATTGATGTGCCCGTTATACGTACTGGGATTAGTGTCTTGCCATCGACAAACCTGGAAATCGACGGTTCAGAGCCAGTAATAGATCAACCCTCATTTGCAAGTCCTCGATTACTAGTTTTGCTTGTGTGTGTTAGGGGTTTTAAGTAAGGTAGCCTTTCAATAAAAATGAGGTAGGAGGGCTATTGTATTCAGATGATGGTGAAGCTCCAACTCTCAAACCTAACGATATAGGTAACTTTATTTGCAAGTCCTTCCATCCCAAGCATCTCCTGTCATCTTCTCCCTCCTCCCTCCGTACCCACCAAGCCTTGAAAGCAATGGGCATTCCACACAGCCCTTTGTTGCTTGTTTGGAGGTGAATACCTCCCCGTCTCCCAAACCCAAGTCACCATCAATTATGGTAGTTGGAAAACGAGTCTTCCACAGGACCTACATAGGGGTGTCAACAAGCCACCCAGCTCAGCTTGGTTTTGTCACAAATATACAAAACTTAGGCTCGGCTCAGGCTATTGACAAGCCTGAGGTGCTAAGCTTGCTCAGCCTCGCCATTCTAATGACCCATCAGCCTAATTTATCTTTTTTGAACATTGCTATGATTCTAAAATTCTTAACCAAATTGGCTAGCTGAGCTTAATGAAGCTTGGCTCAGGCTCACTTAGGAAACAAGCTTAAATCTGGGCTCAGGTTCGGCTTTGTGAGCTTAAAATAAAGCTCAGGCTTGGCTCATGGTGAGCTGAGTTAGCATGGACAGCCCTAAACCTATAGAACGGCGAGGCTTTTCTACCCTTGGCATAGAAAAACGCCTAGGTCAAGGGGTGACGACATCAGCATCAGAAGTGATTTACACATGCCCCCCAAAAGTGAAAATCACTTTCAGCACTGATGTTTCTGCCCGCTTGAACATCGGCGGAGGAGAGCAGAGGTAAGGGGTTGGCGTATAAAATCATCACTGCCTATAGAATGATCAAAGCAGATTTACTAGAGTGACCCTAAAGCACCAGGGTGTCAGGTGACATGTGGACCAAAAAAATGAAAAACACCCAACAGTAGTTCACTTTTTCCATTCATGTGTCACCCACTGGCCCGGTGCTTCACCGTCACTCCTGGAAAAAGCGCTATGGGAAATCCACTTTGCAAGTGATGGATTTGAATCGAATGGTTGAAAACCTGATAGAGATCCAATAAATGGGACCCATAAAGCTGGTGATCTACCCTTACATGTATGCCACGTGTACGGATGTGATGTGCCCATCGTAGAAAAATAAAGGGGGCAATTTGGTACCAACGTGTTACAGCATAGATACAGGGTGGTCGTTGGAAAAGCCCCTGTGAACGCATGGTGGTTGCTTAGACATAGCTTAACTTCACGGCAATGGAGACTCTGCAACCAACCCCTTATGTGGACACATTAGGTGAGATAAGAGAGCCTACCTTCACTGATAAAATAGAACAACCAAAGAAGCCTTCCTACACTCTCCGAGACACCTTACCACTCGGAGAAGACAATGGAGGCGAGTGCTGGATTGGTTGCTGGGTCACATAACAGGAACGAGCTTGTTGTCATTCATGGCCATGAAGAGGTAAAGGCAAAACCCATCAAATTTAAATCAAAATTTTCAGAACAGAAACCATCTCCATGATTGAATGTTACACTAACCTCTCATTCTGTTTGGGTGCAGCCCAAGCCATTGAAGTCATTGAATGGTCAGGTCTGTGAGATTTGTGGCGATGAGATCGGGATCACAGCCGATGGCGATCTGTTTGTCGCCTGCAATGAGTGCGGTTTTCCGGTGTGCCGGCCTTGTTATGAGTATGAGAGGAGAGAAGGTAGCCAACTGTGTCCACAGTGCAAGACCCGGTACAAGCGTCTCAAAGGTAACAAACTTTCTACTGTTTTTTTTTATTTTTTATTTTTTATTTTTTATTTTTTTTTTATTTTTTATCATTTTCTTTTAGGCCTTGTCTGATTGCGTTGAATTGAATAGGAAAGAAAAAACAAAGAAAATTATACAAGAAAAGAAAATAAAAGAAAAAAATCTAAATTTGTTTAAATATATTAAGTATCATTAACTCTAACATCTCCTACAACCATAGGGTTTTCTGAGAGGCGGTTAATTGCTTTATTTAAGGTGGCATCAAATAGGTTTTAAGTCATGAGTTCAAATCTTCCTGTGTACACAATTATACTCTTGGGCTCTCGCACCTAGCTCCCCTCTGCAGTAGTGTTGAAATGTATTAAGTATATTAACTCTTAACCTCCTATAACCTTAGGGTTTTAGGAGCTATGGTTAATTGCTTTATTTAAGAAAACTCTATATCCTTTTTTATGGCTGTTTGGTTGCCAAGAGAAAGAAAAACTTGTGTTACAACTTTCAAATGATATGGAGAATTTTCAGGCAATAGATATGTGAAAATAAAATGATAGCTGACAAGAAAATAAATGGGTAAAAATTTGAGGATTACTCGTTCTCGACGATTTTCTCAATAAAATTTTACCAAGAATCACAAGAAACAACCATGGCCTTAACTTAAAAGAGCTTATTGATTTGTATTTAAAGGGAGCCCAAGGGTGGAGGGAGATGAAGATGAAGAAGACGTGGATGATCTGGAGCACGAATTCAAAGTCGAGGATGAACAGGACAAGCAGAAGCATCTCGCTGAAGCTATGCTTCATGGGAAGATGAGCTATGGAAGGGGCCCAGAAGAGGAAAAGAGTATTGCTCCATTTTCACCTATTATAACGGGAGTGAGATCTCGCCCGGTAAGTGAATCATCTTACATTGTTTGATCTTGAAAAGTTGAAATATTGGAGTTGATCGAGTGTAAGCAATTTGCATGCATGCAGGTGAGTGGGGAGTTACCGATGACAAATCATGGAGACCTAATGCTGGCATCTTCCCTTCACAAACGCGTACATCCATATCCCATGTCTGAGCCTGGTAAACATTCACTCTCCCTCTCAGATGAGTTTATTTATTGAAACTTCTTGGCTCTTTGCACGTTATTGTCTTGTTGTAGCCCAAAGATCTGCTGTGGTAAAGTAGTGTACTGCATGAACAAAAAACTACAAAAAAAACATGTTTTTTTTGATGCAGTACGCTACTTTACCTTAACAGATCTTTGCTCCTTGTAGTAAGGTAAAAGGGAAAATTGCCATTAGCTGTCTTTTTGAAAAGGTTTTGACACCTTCCCTCTTAAAGTCTGTAAGTGAATTGGGGTTGCCTTTGTTTTATATCTTTGTAATGAAAATGGCATGTCCTCATTCTTTAAGCTACATTTTTTTTTTTTTTTTTTATCACTTTCATATAAAATAATAGCCCATTTGCATTTTAATATTTTCATTACAAAAGTTTTACTTTACTAAAGAAATTTTTTTTTAAAAAGCTTTATACATTTGATAAGGCAGATATCAGTCATTTTCAAAATTGGAGGCACTGGAGGGTCCAAATCTTTGAATGTGGCCTCTGGTGGAAATTTCCCAATTAATAAGAGAACAATGGGTGTTTTTATCACAAAGTTACCTCTAGATTTTTTTTACTGAATTTTATTTTATTTTATTTTTTTGAGGGGGAATTTTGAAAACACCTTGGATTTAAATATCTTAGTAATTATATTCACCCAATGTATTTATCAAAATACGCTCTCACTGATTTTTCCTATCTTATGATTCCTTACTGCCCACTTTTTTGTTTTTTGGTAAGGCCTTACTGCCCACTTTACCACAAAGGGTATCCTGATAAATACATTAGACAATGAAGTGTATCAATAATATGTATTTATCAAAACACCTTCTTAGTCCCTATTGCTTAAGAAGTAAAGATTTTGGGCAAAATTTTGTCAAAATTAAAATTTATTTTTGAAAATGCTAAAGCTCATTTGAGAGCTGCAAACTAACAGAACAAGGCAGCCGGTTTAATTTTTTGTTTCTTGATTTTTTTTTTTCGTTTTTTAAATCTTTTTCCCTTGAATTAAGATTTGAGTAAGGTTGTCTCGAGTTACCCCTCCACAATTCCACTTGTCAAAATACTACTGTGCCAATGATGCAAAAAATTTGAGCAGATGTCAATTTATTAACATTCTTAATATTTTATTTAAAAGTTATTTTAATGAAAAACCAATATGTTCTATATAAAATTAAATACAGGAAGCGCAAGATGGGATGACAAGAAAGATGAAGGGTGGAAAGAACGCATGGATGACTGGAAAACAAAACAAGGAAACTTGGGGACTGAATACGATGATGCAGCGGACCCTGACATGCCTATGTAAGTTGTCAAAGTTTATCAGATCATATTTCAATATATGATCAACCACCCCACAGTGTGGATGGTTAAGACATTTGAGGGTTGAAATCTTTCTAACAGCATTTTTTATAGTTGATTGCGTTGATTTCTGCCTCTTTTGTTTGTGGTGTGGGTTCGAACTATGGTGTAGAATCCCGAATGGCTCTATCTTCATCCCGTCATATCTAGAATGACAAATTCGTTACTTAGGCTGCCATTACAATTTACATCCATTTGTAACATCTTTTATAAGTTTTTATTTTTTATTGTTTTGGTTAATAGCATCTTATATAAGTTGATAATTAACAACCCTAATATTGAGATGGCAATGGGGTAGATATTGTAGGTGAACCATCCCATCTCATCTATATTGAGATGGGTTTGGTAAGATCTATTCGGATTTTGGGTAAGGGTCGGTTTTTGGTTGGTAGACATGTCTGTTTAGGTTTAGGTTTAGGTTTAGGTTGGTGTAGGCCTTGGACTTTCTTAATTAATGGAGCAAAGATCCGCTTTAACTTTTTTGTTGCATGCACAAAAGGATGGATTTTTTCTTTTTGTGAGCAAAATTTACTACAGCTGCTCACCCATCTATCTTCTTAAAGTGTTGATTTTTTTAGGTTTTATTGTTAGAACCAAATGTTTTGTGATGAAAAAGTGTCTATGAGTCACTGATGAAAAAGAGGCTGGTGTGTTGGGTTAAAACTTGAAAGTGTCAAAAAAAAGTTGTATTTTGTTGTGGTTTTATTTTTACTAATCTATTGCCTTGCCTCGGGTCATACCAAACCCGACCCAGTTATCCTAACAAATACCAAAGGTTGAAATGATAAGAAAAGTTTACAGTCATTTTGTCATCTTATGAACCAAAGATTCAACCGTAATTATTATGGGTTGAGATCGTTGGGCCCTAACTTAGAAAGCGGAATGGATTGCCTGTGTTCTTTTAAAAGAACCGGGTTAGGTTTTGTCTAACCTGGTCAAGATGAATTTGAATGTATTGGGATTAGTCAACCTAAACCTATGATTACCATTTTATATCAGTCCCCTCAAACATCCGCAATGTAAGGTTATGAGAGACCTTGTAAGAAAAGAACTTGGTCAATTCATGCTGGATATGATATCATGATTATATGGATCTCATCATCTTCCTTTTCTTTTGAAATCTTTACCTTTTGATCATTTATCGTTACCAATTAAAAGCTTAGACGCAATTTTGGTATTGATAAAATGGGATTTACAATTGGGAATACAGTGAATTTGTGTTCACTGGTGCTACTCCTTTAAAAAATTAAAACCCCATCCTTGTTCTCTTATGCTGTGATATTATGTAAAATGATGCAGGATGGATGAAGCAAGACAGCCTCTATCAAGAAAGGTAGCCATTGCCTCAAGCAAGGTCAACCCCTATCGTATGGTGATCGTGACTCGGCTCGTCGTTCTCGCCTTATTTCTCCGCTACCGACTTCTGAACCCGGTTCATGACGCAATGGGGCTATGGCTCACCTCTGTGATCTGTGAGATCTGGTTTGCCATTTCATGGATTCTTGATCAGTTCCCCAAATGGTTCCCCATCGATCGTGAGACCTACCTCGATCGCCTTTCTCTCAGGTATAGCTGTCTTACACACTAGTATAGCCCTTAAGACACAAACTTGCATTATTAGAAGTTAATCTAACAACCATACATGTGATTATTGAGTACTGACTCCGTTGAACCGAAAATTTGGTAGTGCTAACCGGAAATTGAATCAATCAAACCGAGTCAAAAGAGTCCAATGGCTAAGAACATGAAATTCATGACAATTTGGTCAAGATGAACTGAACTGTTACTCAATTATACATGATCCATGTTCTTCAGCTACATGGGTCACTTTTTATTAGTACAAAGAATCATAAAATCATAGTCCTTGAACACATTTTATTATCTGTAAATCAAAGTTGCAACTATGACTTACTGTTATTAATTTATTGTGCTTGGAGTGCAGATACGAGAGGGAAGGTGAACCTTCGATGCTATCTCCTGTAGATATATTTGTCAGTACTGTGGATCCATTGAAGGAACCCCCACTAGTTACAGCAAACACAGTTCTTTCGATCTTAGCTGTAGACTATCCAGTTGACAAGATCTCATGCTATGTCTCTGATGATGGAGCCTCCATGCTCACATTTGAGTCACTCTCTGAAACTGCGGAGTTCGCTCGGAAATGGGTTCCATTCTGTAAGAAATTCGCCATTGAGCCTCGAGCACCAGAGATGTACTTCTCTCTCAAGGTGGACTATCTTAAGGACAAAGTCCAGCCTACATTTGTGAAGGAGCGTCGAGCTATGAAGGTTTGAAAACTTACATACACTATTAAAATATATGTTAAGTAGATAAACTCTAGCCTCTCCTATATAACCTTAGGATTTTAGGGGAGACGGTTAATTGCTTTATTTAAGTTGGTATCAGAGTAAGTTTTAGGTCGTGAGTTCAAATCCCCAATGGATGCATTTATTCCCTCAGATCTCGCACCTATTTCCCTCTGCAGTACCACCTGAGAAAAGATCATTGATTTAATTTGAGTATAGATTCAAGAGCTAATTTTGGTTCTTGTTGGACAGAGAGAATATGAGGAATTTAAGGTTCGGATCAATGCATTGGTTGCCAAGGCCTTGAAGGCTCCTCCAGAGGGGTGGATTATGCAAGATGGTACACCATGGCCAGGAAACAATACTAGGGATCATCCTGGTATGATTCAAGTCTTTCTCGGTCACAGTGGAGGTCTTGATACTGAAGGAAACGAGCTCCCACGCCTTGTTTATGTCTCTCGTGAGAAGAGACCAGGCTTTCAACATCACAAGAAGGCTGGTGCCATGAATGCCCTGGTAAAGATCCTGAACATGTTTCTCTCTTTTGATTCAGTAGATTCTAATTCCAAAAAAAAAAAAAAAATCCTATGAATTCTGCTCCCTTTTTGGGTTTCTAGTAGAAGAGTAGGTTAATTTACTTCTTGATGTGGTATTAGAGCAAAGTTAGCTCTTGGTGTTCATTGTCCATGAGTGTCCCTCCGAAGGGGAAGCATTGAAATATAGTAAGTATATTAATTCAGACCTTTCCTAACACCTTAGGATTTTGGGAGAATTGGTTACTTTACTTCTTAGTACTTGGATCTTGCACCATTATGTTACAAGTCATGAGATGCTCGAAGATCAAGGGTGTAGCTCATAGGATGTAATTCGAGCAACCAAATGACCAAGAAGCCCAATGGATCAAGCTTGTGTCTTCTACGAGAGCTCAGATTAGAAATTCCTTTGTGATCATTTCTGGGTATAAATCAACAGCTGACCCTCCATTTGTTGTGGGTATTTTACAGATTCGTGTTTCTGCGGTGCTTACAAATGCTCCTTTCATGCTGAATTTGGATTGTGATCACTACATAAATAACAGCAAGGCCGTCAGAGAGGCAATGTGTTTCTTGATGGATCCGCAGGTTGGAAAGAAGGTTTGTTATGTCCAATTCCCTCAGAGGTTTGATGGCATTGATAGACATGATCGATATGCCAACAGAAACACTGTCTTTTTCGATGTAAGTTCTTCACAGCACCACACAATTGGCTGATCCTCTCTTTCTCTTAAGCTCAGATTTGTTGTCTATGTAGAAATGAGAAAGAAGATAATGAGATTTTGTTCATGGGTTTTTGCAGATTAACATGAAAGGTCTAGATGGAATTCAGGGTCCAGTATATGTGGGCACTGGATGTGTCTTTAGAAGACAAGCTTTGTATGGCTATGAACCTCCAAAGGGTCCAAAGCGTCCGAAGATGGTTAGTTGTGATTGCTGCCCATGTTTTGGACGTCGTAAGAAGATGAAGTATTCAAAACAAGGCACAAGTGGACCTGGTGTTAATGGAGATGGTTCTGGACAAAACCTTCAAGGTCTCCTAAGATCTATATCTTGTTTTTTTTATTAACGAGAATCTCTGTTCTAATTTGCTTTTCTTCAATTGAATGGAGTTTCTGTTTCCTGAAATCAGGATTGGACGAGGACAAGGAGATGTTGATGTCCCAAATGAACTTTGAGAAAAGATTTGGACAGTCTGCAGCATTCGTGACTTCAACACTCATGGAGCAAGGTGGTGTCCCCCCCTCCTCGAGTGCAGCAGCTCTGCTTAAAGAAGCCATTCATGTCATTAGCTGTGGCTATGAAGATAAAACTGAATGGGGTTTGGAGGTAACTACCTATCATAAGAAAATCTAGCACTTGGTTCAAGTAAAAATTAATGAGAATCATTCGAGGTTCCTAGTAGGAGACTGTTGGACTTATTCTTTGTTTCTTTCAAGAGGGTGCAACTATCATTACTGTAGCCCATCAAAAAAATGAATTTCAGTAGTTAATGGCAGATTCCACAAGGGTTTGTCCTTCATTTTTGTTTTGATCTCCGCCTGATTTCTTTTTTATGTGCAGTTGGGTTGGATCTATGGGTCTATCACAGAGGATATCTTAACAGGCTTTAAGATGCATTGCCGGGGTTGGAGGTCCATCTACTGCATGCCCAAGATACCTGCATTCAAGGGTTCAGCTCCTATCAACTTGTCTGATCGTCTCAACCAAGTGCTCAGGTGGGCTCTTGGATCTGTTGAGATCTTCTTCAGTCGCCACAGTCCCCTCTGGTATGGCTATAAGGGTGGACACCTCAAGTGGCTCGAGCGTTTTGCATACATCAACACCACTGTCTACCCTTTCACCTCCTTACCGCTCCTCGCCTACTGCACCCTCCCTGCCATTTGCTTGCTAACTGGGAAATTCATCATGCCCACGGTAACATCACCATCACTACTCAATTGTTGTTATCAACAAGAAGTTATGTATTCTCTTGATTTCCAACAAGTCTCCTTTTCTTGATTCATTATACAGATAAGCACATTTGCAAGTCTCTTCTTCATTGCCCTGTTTATCTCAATCTTCACAACCGGCATCTTGGAGCTGAGGTGGAGTGGTGTGAGCATTGAAGAATGGTGGAGGAACGAGCAGTTCTGGGTCATTGGTGGTGTGTCAGCCCATCTCTTTGCTGTCGTGCAGGGTCTTCTGAAGATCTTGGCTGGAATTGATACCAACTTCACTGTTACATCGAAGGCCACCGATGATGAAGATTTTGGAGAGCTATATGCCTTTAAATGGACTACTCTCCTGATTCCTCCCACCACTCTTCTAATCATCAACATGGTTGGAGTTGTTGCTGGGATATCTGATGCTATAAACAATGGGTACCAATCATGGGGACCTCTCTTTGGAAAGCTCTTCTTTGCCTTTTGGGTGATCGTCCATCTCTACCCATTCCTCAAGGGGCTCATGGGGAGACAGAACCGAACTCCTACCATTGTTGTCATCTGGTCAGTGCTTCTGGCTTCGATCTTCTCCTTGCTCTGGGTTCGAATTGATCCGTTTGTGCTAAAAACCAAGGGCCCTGATGTTAAACAATGTGGAATCAATTGTTGACATACTTTTCTTTCCTTGATCTTTGTATCTTCTGAAGCATACATGCTTCATACGTGTATATTTTGGTGCATGTCCTATTGTGTGTGAACCAACAAAATGGAGTGGCAAGAAGGACAAATAAATCTAGAGTGAAAAGTTTTGTTGAGTACTATTATTAGTTGTACTCATTTTTGTATTTTTTTTTTTTATACTTTTGCTGAGTTAGTCAGTTCTGTACTTGACTGAGAGAGGTGCAGCTTATGATCCTCGAGATGCTACTTGGGTGAGAATTGCAAGAGTAATTGAAGGTTTATGCATCCCAACCTTTCATGGTTTCTAATATCGCGGTGGCAGTATTGAACTCCTAAAGCAAGGTCTTATCTTTCATTTGCTTATTCATCTTTTAGCATAGGCAAAGAATAAAATGGGGGATTCTTTCTTCTTTTTGCCGTAGCTACTCAATTTTGTATTTGATTGAAAGAAGTGCAGCTTAAGATCCTTTGAAGGTAAACATACCAAATTTGCATGGTTTCCGATATTCTAGCAATGCTATCTAAATCATGAAGCTAGCTTTCAATTTACATTTGCAAAAGTACTTGAAGGTTTATGCATTCCAACATTTCATGGTTTCTAATATCCCAGCGGTGGTATAACTTCTTAACCAAGGTTTTATCTTTCATTTGCTTATTCTTCTTTTAGCATAGACAAAGAATAACATGGAGGATTCTTTCCTTTTTCCCCCTTGCTACCCAATTTTGAATTTGATTGAAAGAAATGCAGCTTAAGATCCTTTGAAGGTTTTAGCATACCAAATCTGCATTGTTCCCGATATATTCCAGAAATGGTTTCTAAATCATGAAGCTAGCTTTCAATTTTTATTTGCCTCCTCTTCTTGTATGAACGTGGGCTCAGAGAACATGGGAATACAAAGGAAACTGATGCATATGCATAGCTACAAAAGTAGAAAAGGTGGTCTATATTTTTTGGTAGGACCACTTAGGCCTGCTGCAGCATCAACAAGTGGGTGGGGGGAGGAGGGGGCAGACGTCAACTCAATCCATTGTGAAATTCCTGTCGTTGGGATTTGAAACACCGATCTCTGTCTTGAAGAAGCCATACCATGCCATCAATTTACCCTATCTTTATATTTAGCACTTAAAACAATCTTTTGGCTCATAGAACCTTCCCTTTCATCTATCCTAGTTGTGCAGTTTGTGTACTTCCGGCTGAAACATATCAAGATTAATACATTGGCAATGCAAAGAAAACAAGTACACAGATAACACAACAGATTTATGTGGTTTGGAAAGACTGCTTAGATTCACAGGATGGGAGATCTGAGTTTCACTAAGTGAAACATAGAGTTACAAGGCCTTCTTGACCTTCTATTCTCATCTAAAACATAGAAGAGAAAACCAAAGAATTTCAAAGTCCTTTTCCCCCTAACCCTTTTACACAATTTCACAAAAGCCTCTCGAAAAAGCAACCTCTCATTCAGTTTCCAATGCGTTATTACTTCAACGCAGGAATCTAAATCGGTTGTTGAAAACTTCATAAGTAGAAAAAATGTTCTATGACCAAAATTGGTATGGCCATTGTAACATCCTGTGTTGTACTTAAAGGGTAAACTTGTAATTTTCTTCTTGTAGGTGTAAAATAGTCATTTCACATGTTTAGACAGACCATAAAGTGGTTTAAGAAACCTTGAGATCAAGTTAGAAGTTTTGAACCCAAATTCGACATTGAACCTGTCAAGTTTGAATGTTTCCTCATGAGCATAATTATGGTAACTTCATGGGTACACATGTACTAACACCGTGAGAATTAAAGTACAAACCATACACCATTGGAAATGTATTTGAGTCTACTTTCAAATGCTTCAGACGGTTCATAATTTAGAATTTTGTAAATAAAATTATGACATTTTTCCTGCAAGGTGTATGTGCTAAAAATTCAGAAGATACGGGTCACACATGAGTCATGGTGTAATCGGTTACAAATCTTGTAATTGGTTACGGCATAATTGGTTGGTTATGTTCATGGGGTGCAGTCATCGGGAATTTTTTGAGGATCTTGTAATTGGTTACAAATCTTGTAATCGTTTACAAGCATAATCGGTTACGACCTGAAGATCTAGAAAATTGTAAAAAGTTACGTGACTTCCTCTTATTTGATCCTCACACATATGATATCTCATTTTAGACTATTTCTAAACCCTATTAGACTTCATTAGATCTATTACACTATTTAGAACATAAAAAGGAAGAGAAAAATAGATTAGAGAAAACTTGGGAAAGAAGGAAGTAGTTCCTCTCCAATTTGGTAAGTTTCACTTCCAACCTTGAAAATCTATTGAAGTATGTATTTTTTTCCTAGATCTAGCTTAGATGATTATGGATCTTGGTTATCTATTTCAGTTTATGTATTCTAATCATTGAATACCATGCTTTTATATGTAAGAAAGGGGCTTAGACAAGGAAAAAAAGCCTTGGGTGGAGGATTCTCTTCAATATCAAACGTAGGATCTTTTGGTGAGTGGATATATTGTTTATGCACACTTTCCTTTTTTAAGATCTTATATTTGTTTAAAATGATCTTAGATTTGATGGTCCAAAACTTTATTTTGGTGGATTCATCGCTATTCCCCTTGAGAATGATGATTTCTTGATAATGAATCATAATTTAATGGTGTGAGCATATTAGTTGATAGTTTCTTTATTGTTTTTTTTTTTTTTTTTTTAATTTCTTGAGTTATGAAGCTATTTTCTTGTGAATGGAGCTTTGTGGGATGGATAGATGGTCTCTAATCTATGCGAAACAGTTTGGGGGTAGGTTTTGCATGAATTGTAGGATTAAAAGGTTCCTTATGGTGAAGATTGAGTTTCTTTTTTGATTTATTTAATTCTTACATTCTACATGTTTGATAAAATGTCTCTTAAAATTTTTCCTTACTATTTATATGTTTTTTAGATGTCTTTGGATTCTTTGCATGAGTTTATTATCCCCTTGGTGAATTCTTTCAAATACATGTTTTCTTATAATAATCTCTAATATTCTATGGATTTTCATGTTAGGATCTTGAAAATTCATGTGTAAATACTTTGGGCTTTGCATCATTTAGGAACTTTTGATGGCATGAGCATGTTGTCTTTCGTATGGTTAATCTCGGTGTTTTCATAAGGTATTTCACTTAGACTTCTACATGAGTTTTGTGAACATTTGGGTTATTTGGTTATGCCATTAGTGGTATTCGGCTTGAAACAATTTCACTTTCATGAACATTTTATATACTTTTAGATTGGTATAAGCATCTATATTTCCATATTGTAATTTGTCCTTTATATGTGATTTACCTCTTTGATTTTGAAAATATTTATGAATATACACATACAAATATTTTCCCATATATGACATACTTATATAATAATTATTTTATTATACATGAACATGGATTTAGTATCAGATTTGTAAACATTGATTTGGTATAATATACTCCTAAATGGGTTGGTGCATGAGTGATGACCGCCATTAGGCGAAAGGACACCAGTTGTCTAGTGATGACCGCCATTAGGCGAAGGGGCATCAGTTGTCTAATGACCGTCATTAGGTGAAGGGACACCAGTTGTCCAGTAATGACTGTCATTAGGCGAACGAATACCAGTTGTTTAGTGATGAAAACCTTTAGGTGAAAAGACATTAGTTATCTAGTAATTACCGCTATTACTCGAAGGGGCTATATACTTATCTAGTGATTTCAGGTACCTTATTGCCGAGGCACATAATTGGCGAAAGAGCTATATATTTGCTTGGAGAATCTCAAGTACTCACTCACCGGGTTATATCAATAAGTGAAGATGACTCTAGTGGCCCAATTCATGGTTTGGTTTTATCGGAACCCCATTTAGGTTATTTGGTTTGAACTCATATTTGGATTTATCAGGACTTTGGTTGGTTCATTGATATTTAGCGACGGTTTGATACTTGGATCATTGTAGTTTTAGCATATGGCATGTAGTATATTTTCTTACTCTACATGCATCTATTTATTTATTTGGTATATAATAGTTGGTCCATGACATATGACATGTAGCTTTAGTACATGCATATTTTGGGACTATTTTGGTTGGGATTATCACTTAATCTTTCGGAGCATGAGCATACTAGATTCTAGTAGAAATACATGCATATTTATTGTTGATGCATGAACTTATGTACTCTATTTTTTTATCTATTTTGGATTACTCTATCTATTGTTATATCTGTTTTGCTTCCTTTTTGTGTTATATAAATTGCAGACCCTCCCGCTAAGCCTATCAAGCTTAACCCAATTTGCACTATCCGCAGATGATTAGGCGTTTAGGTATGGTTCGGGTTGTGGGACGAGAACGAGCTGTGGAGTTGGGGTAGCTAACTTAGTTAACATGTCTTTGGATTATTTTTATTGGATGAAGAATCTTCATTTGATATTTTGAGATGAGCCCCTCCGTGGGCAAGATTTGTATTGATTTTATTATGGGCATGCCCAAGCCCTTTTTTTTTAGGATTTTATGATATTTGGATATGATGTATCTTTCACTTTCCGCTATACTTATTTTAGATTATGATTACTATTATTATTTTGTTGCGATATGATTGGTTTAAATGGACTTAAATGTATGTAAATTGAAAAAGGGTAATCAATCTATATGAAAAATGATGTGAATAAGTAAGAGGGTTTAGAATACACTCCAAGTTCATTGGTTTCTCCATATGAGAAATATGTTTGGGGTGGGTCATTCCCATGTCACGGATCAGGCCTCCACCCACATCATGGCATGCGAATTCGGGTCTTAACAACCACTGTGTGACATACACCAAAAAATGATATGTAATGTGTTTTTGAATTTGTTGCTTTTTTTTAACCTAATTTTTTATGAACACATTTTTTTGACACTTTTAAACCTATACATCCCATGTGTCAGTCTGTAGTGTGGTCACATGATCACACCAATTTTGGCCACAGAACATTTGATTTCTTATATAAGTTCTACTTAAGAAATATCTTCTACTCTTTCAAGAACAAGGGAAGGAATGCTTTTAAATAAAGTCAACTTTTATTTAGAACTCTAAACCTTAACCATTGGATTAATCCTAATCCGGTGGCCAAGAAAAAAAGCACAACACAACTATCCCTATCTTGGTTTGTTTTACAACTACCAAGAAGATTAACCATTATGCTTCATCTTCATCTCCTGAAGCATCCTTTCTTGGATACCCAAGCAAAATTTTGTGTCACCATTAATGTTTACTCTACTTGGAACCCAAATCAAGTCACTCTTGTTTCAATCCACTTATTCACTATTAAATTCTGAATCACAAACAAATATGGCTTTTTCATACTAGCTACACAAATTCCATCAAATCAATTTAGTTTTTATTCCACTTAATTCAATTATAACATAGCTAATAACATGGGTGTAGCTACTGTTAGAAATATGTGTCTTGACAAAGCCATTCACATAAAATATAGGCATGATTAATTAATAATATTATTAATATTCTATCATCACATTAATTTGTTTCTTTATATGGGAAATTATTTGATCTCATGAGATGAGATAGAAGGTCCTTAGGTAACATAATAGGATGTCAGATACATTTGAATGTCTGGAGAGATATGATTATCTAGTTCTTATAGACCTGAAAGTTTACAGCTATGGGTGATGGTGGACACATCACTTATAGGGTTGCTACATGTAGAGCTGCCATATGATGGAGTGATGTAATCTCAATCACTGGAGTGAGACTTTAACCTTACATGTAGGTGCATTATATAAATGCATTAAATGGATCTATTATGAACACACTTGGTAAAACATCACTGTCAGGATAAGTGTTGT
>JAOXJP010000017.1:6026903-6050094 GCA_025762735.1 Platanus orientalis
CTCCAAATCCATATCCTCCATGAACTCTCTCATATCCTCCACTAGTTTTCCCCACGTGTCCATTTAAGTCACCTCCTCCACTAGTTTTCCCCACGTGTCCATGTTATACTTCTAATACAATTAAAAAAAATTATTTGTCAAAAAAAAAAAAAATTTGAAGCCAACTCCAGTGTAGTGCAGGTCCTAGGCTATAACATGTTCAGTAATTGGATTAAATGATGTAGATTTGAATAATTATTCTTTTACTCCTCAAATTATGTAAAATTTATAAGATTTTAAATATATTTAGAATTACTTATTATGTGGTGGATTAGGAGTGAATGTCATGTCATATTTTAAGCGTCATATGAATTTCTATAGTTGTTTTGCTTATGTAATGATTCCTAGGTATGTTATGGTGCTTAAATTAACATATCTTGAAGTTCTATGTAAGATTTCCAGCATTTCCATAATGTTTCCATAACTTCCATAGCTTCTACCAATGTTTCCATGGAAGTGATGGACTTCTAATTTAGATTTTTTATTTTTATCTTCCCTCGGTGTGAATTTCCCCTTATCATTTCCTTGCTCTATGTGGATGTATAACTTTATTTTATAGTGTTTTTTATCATTTCCCAACCTTTGATGCTCCAAACATGTAAAACACTATATGTCACAAGGGTGTTAGTTTCCAACAACCACCATAGATGGTTATTTTCTTTATGTAATGATTACTAGGTGTGTATTGGTGCTTATTCTATCATTTCTTGAAATTTCCAATCTTTCCAGTTTCCATATTGTTTCCATACTTTCCATAATTTTTACAATGTCTTCAGAATTTCCACAAAACGTTGCCATTTCCATGGAGATTGAAACCTACACCAAAACCCAAACATAAAACCTTCGTCATAGCTATGGGAAAACTCTACCATAAGGTTCTAGCTATTATCCTTGTAGCAAGGTTGTTACCCTTTTTTGTTTATTTTATCTGAAATTTCTCCTTATTCCTTTATACTTCAATATTTGTGGACATTTATTTTCTGTATGGTGGATTTAAAGGAGGTTTTAATAGTCATATTTTATTTAGAAAGATACTCTACAAGATAGGTATTGATTTATTTGAGTTTACTCGTCTTAGAATATTCTGCTGGGTTGAATTTCTGATAGATAACAGTGGGGTCAATTGGTTTGTTCGGAGGGGTAATAATGTTTTCATCTAAAATTTAGGGTTACGTAGTGCATTCATAGAGCTACCTTTCCACACAATTGCATTTTTCTGTAAACCCTAGCTAGAGTTTTCACCTCTATTGACCAACTGAATTTATGGTGTATTTTGGAGTCATGGAAGTATTTCCAACTATTTCTGATAGTTATGGTTGAATATATTCACATGTGTGGCATAGCAAGCACCCCACACGAGGAAAAGCAAAACGAAATGTGTGGTGTGTATAATCAAAGGGAATTAATTTCCCTTCAGTTTAAGTCCATAACCGAGGATTTTCAACTGCTTGAGATTTTCCTCCATCAGTACAATCATGTATATCCATCTAAAAATTATTCCCAAAAACAAGCATAAGTTGCATGGAGCAGCACTTCAAAATGGGACCAAATTCATAACAAATTCTCTTAGAAATGGAGAGACAGAGAGCATTACTGTCACAAAATAAGAGAAACAAAAAGAACAAGTAGTACTTTGAAATGCACTTGCCTGCCCACTCAATCTGCTTCCCTGAACATCCTGAACAGCCTTCTTGAACTGCTCAATTCCCTGGAGACAGGTCAGTCAAGTATCTATCATTCTTAAATGCCATGTTAACATGATATGCCAAGGTAGAACCCAATACAATGAAGATACAGCATTGGCCTTAAAGGTATCCAATTCTGATGATCACACCCATCTTTAAGTGTCTGGGTAACATAACTCAGAATTGAAGCCAGTATAAAGGAATAAAAGAAAGCAGACAAAATTCGGAGGAATTTTTTTTTTTAACAGGATCTCTCAAGTTATTTCAGATTACAGAAAAATGAACACAAAACAAATATGGATAAAAATTAAAATACAATAACATAAAGAAGTAAACATATCATGCATGCCAAAATAATTATGATTACCTTAAGTAATGTCTTTCCAAAACTTGCTTCCTCTGCTGCGATAGTGTCTCTAATATTTGTTTCATGTTGCTTCAGTTCTGGAAAGACATCCCCCATCACTTTCACCACAACACTTACAAGCCTAGAAACCAACACAATCATAAAATCAATTATATTAAGTTGACCAGGAATAATCACACACATTAGATTTAGATGTTCATCTGTCATAAAGAATCCAATAGGACCAGTACTATATACACCATGATACACTTCGACACATGGGCATGAGGCATAATGTCAAGTAAAATAAAAGAAAAAGTAGAACAACCACCAAATACTCATGGAATAACCAGTGACTAAGCACATTTATCATTCCAACCTGCTGAAAAAACCTTCTTGAGCTTTTAGGACTTCATTTCCATAACGAACAGCTCGTCGAAGAATACGTCTTAGAACATATTCTCGACCCTCATTGCCTACAGATCAAATAGAACAACATCAAAAGTTCAAGTTGGATGACATCCTGTTCATATTGATGAGGAAAACAATTTATTAAAATATAAGTGACAGATAATAAAATACAAAGAGATCAAAACTCTGGACATACAAGAGCCGAGACCAACTGGGATGTTTTCAATGACATAACTAAGAAAACATAGGTGGTATGAGTATTTAAAAAAAAAAAAAGTGTTAAGAAAGAGAAATCAAATTATGAAAAATAACGAACTGCTGCATTTCAACATTGTTATAAAATAAGATCTTCCACCAACAGTATTTGATGTAGGACAACGGGGTTAATCTAGTGCTCCTATAAGTTAGGTTCCCAAGAGCTGGAATTAGGGTCTATAACATCAAGGTTATGCAGGGTTTGGGATTTCTCTTTAAAATAATGGATTTTAAGACAACTTTTGGGAAAGAATTTTAGACTATTTTAGGTTTTTAAAATAGGAAAAATAAACCCTTTTATATTTTTATTAAGGCCCTGTCTGGTTGCAGAGAAAGTGCCAAAAAGAAGAAAATGTACTTAATTTTCAGAGAGAATTTCAAATCAAGATGTGGGGGTTTGGAAAATCAGCTAAGCCAATTGAAGATCCTAGGTTACACTTACACATTAGGATGAGAATTAGATTTGGATAAAAGAAAGAAATATCTAGAAGAAATCAGGGTCAAGACTGAATGAAGATTGAGGATTTAAGAAGTAAATCTAGATCTCAAAACAAAATTTTTATATTTTTTAAATGATAATCAATTTCAAAACAAGAATTAAATATCTACATAAGTATTCAAGAATCAAGAGCACAAAAAACAAAGAACAAGACATTGGAATCACTACACAATAAAGAGACAATTAGAGGAATCTTACCTCTTTCTTGATCAAGTAGTGAAATCACTCCAACCTTGAAACAAGATTTAGACAGAATCACTCCACTCGAAAACACATTGACATTCCAACCCCATACAGCTTTCAACAAAGGCTTTATTCAATAATACTGTGTATAAATGGCATAGCTTTCACCCATATTCATAAACTAACTCAATTACTAGTCCTACTCCATCTCGGATTACCAAGGGATTATCTACAGAATCTCCTTATTAAAATAAACTACAAGAGTTCTAGTAACATAGGACAACCTTTGGAATTCAATTTTACTGAACTACAAGGAATAGTGCTGGGCAGGATATAGGAGAGAAAAATTAGGGTTTATTAAGGAATAAAAGGGAGAAATTTGAAAAATTACCAAACTGATTTCAAAATGGAGAAACAGCTATAATATGGCAGCTGCAAAGTATAAAGAAGGGTTTAGATGGGTTTTAAGGCAGAAACAAAAAGAGACAAGAATGGTTGAGAGATCCGTGGCAAAATAGGTTATGTAGATTTATGCTAAATTTTAAAAATAAAATCAGCAATAAAGAAGAATAGGATTTTAGACATATAAATAGAAATGAAATAGGACTAGTGTTTGGAAAATATTGAATTAATGAAGACTAAGGATAGGAAATTAAGCAACAGTAGATAGACAACAAATAAGAATATAGAAATAAAGGGAAAGGAAGAGAAAAAGAAAAAGAATTAAAAAATAGAGAGAAATCTCAGCCAAGGGTTCTCCTCGGGGTTTCATACATCTGAATTCTCCAGTCATAACCTTTTTCGTTTCTTTAAAAACTGAATGAAAAAGATATTACTTCTCTATTTAAACAATGTTGGTCGTCCAGCCCTCCTACAGAACTAAAATTAGAAACTATACTCCTAAATGGACTTTAACTCGACTAATGATGCAACAATCTAATAACCAGTATTAAATAAAACCTTGAACTAACTTATTATGACTCCCACTTGCAAATAATCCCATTCAAACCCGAACATGTACCAAAACATCCCAAATTATGAAAATAACCAAAAAACTACGGAATTTCTATCCCAATAGCTCACGAATGGAGAAAACCAATTTAAAGCATGTCAGCACCCCCCAATTATTCTGTGGACATTAAATTTTTGGAGCCCACATCGCGACTTTGTATAGGTCTAATCTGTTTTTTTCCAGCTTGGCAGATGAATCTCATTTAGATGAGTTTTACCTATTATGCAGTATTTTGGAGTTGCCACCAATTCTTTTGATTGATGGAGTTGACTATACTAATCTACCTCCTAAAGACTCTAGGTATGATGTTAGGGTGCAGTTGCAGAAGGTGTTAGGCACCCCCACACACCCATCTTTTGAGGGCACTTCACATTCTGAATGTTTTATTTCATTACCTGTTTAAGCACACGGAGTAAAATAAATGAAAAGGAAAGTTGTGTACCTGTGTTGGAATGGTGCTACTAAGAGTCAGACATGGTTTAACACAAACATATATGAATAGGGTATGTGTTGGTTTGGACAGGTCTTGGCGGTTGATTATTTATAGTCAACCGCAAGGGCTAGCAGGTGATTGTTCAACAGCCCACTTGTAAGAGGGTGGATTGTGATCAACTGCAGATGCTTGGTGGGGAATAACTGCTGACTCACAAGATGGTGGGTGATCACTGATCAACCATAGGCCTTGGGGTAGGACCAGCGAACAGATTCTCTCCATTCTATTGATTCTAAGGTTCATTTGACTAGATAATATGTATTATTAGGAAAGCAAAAGCCTCATGCAAGCAATATATGATGAAGAGGTATACAAAATAGTATGCAGACATGTTGAACAGAGAGTCAAAAGAATCTGAAATGAACCTATTCATATCAACTGGAGGTTGATAAGGATCAACCACAAGTAGGTCAGAGGGTCATGATCACCCACCTGGTGTTGGCGGTTGGTTACCATCCAAAGTCCGCAATTGCACAGTTTTAACAAGTCCCACATACAAAATCATAACCATCCTACCATGTTAGCAAGCTAATACACAGATAAGCATAAAAGGATATGTGAATAGCCTACACGTATTCACATGGTGAGAACTCCAAACATAAGGCACTTAATGTAGTCACACCTAGAGGCAGCAAGATTGATCCACTTGACTTCCCATTGATGACATCAAGTAGCTTGATTAAGATGCTGATAGAGACTTGTATGTCCAGGCTGCTGAAGATATCATGCTTAGAAAATCAGTAGCAGATGTTATGATGACATCTATCAGAGATTTATCCACATCCAGCAGCCTGACGTTTGAACCAGATAAACATGCTGCCGCAGGTATGCCCAACAAATGACGTGTGGTTTAATCATTTATATTCCCCCTCTTGATTATATTGAAAACGATTGCTTGATTGGCATTCCTCCACACTTGGCAATCCTACCTGATGAACTGCCAAGACACTCTTGGAAGGGCTCAATAGAAGTTGAGATCTTGAGGGCCATACTTTCGTTTGAGCCCTTCCAAGGCCTCAAACCCCAATTCTGTAGGCTTTGAATAGGGTGCTTAACAAGAATCTAGACGTATGTGAGTTTTCAGGCCTCTCCTTTGAAAGCTTCGAGGATAAGGCTCAATCTCTATTCATGGTAATTAAAAATAGGGGTTAAAGCACACTCCAAGATCAAGCCCAAGCCCAAGCCCAAAAACAAAAAAAAATCCAGAAGAAGGCCTAGTGGTAAGGGAACATTGAACTTGAATTGTTCAATTTATTATGAAAGCAAAGGGAAGATGTTAGCCCTAGGAAGTGGGTGGAAGGAGAGGTGTGTAAAACTAATATGCTCATGATGCTCAACGTTATATCATGGAATATTTGGGGCTTGGAAAACCTTGAAAGGAGAACATTGGTGAAAGATACGTTGGACTAAATTACACCCTAAAGCTATCAAATGTGTCTTCTTGGGATATGTTGCAAGTCAAAAGGGGTATAAGTGCCATCATCCTACTCGCAGCTGTTTCGTTTTTACAGATGTGACATTCTTTGAGTCCACTCAATTTTTTTCTTCATCGAAGACTTCTCTTTAGGGCCAGAGAAGAGTTGCTTTCTTAATCTTCATCATCATCATTGTCATTGTTTGTTCCTTCCTGATTTTTATTCTATTGTTTATGATGGTAGTAGTCTCAAGGCTAATGATACAAATAATGGTGTTAGTCAAGAGGGGGAGATTTCCAAAGGAAAGAAGTTTCAGACACATGAGAAAGTATATGAAAGAAAGAAGAAAGTGCCTAAAGTTAAGGATTCTTCCCATGTTCGTCACCATGAATATTCATTAGAGTTAGATCCAGTTGAAAAAGTTAATTCTTTAGACATACCTGATGATACTAATGTTACCATTGCACTCAGAAAATGTAAAAATATCTTGTACTAAGCATCCTTAGTCCAACTTTATTTCATACAATGCTTGTCTCCTTCCTTTCAAATGTTTGTCTCAGCTTTGTCTTCTGTATTTGTGCCTCGCAATGTGCCAAAGGCACTTTCCTAACCTAAATGGAAGGTTGCAATGGAGGAAGAAATAAGGGCTTTTAAAAAAAAAAAAGGGAAATGGTGGATCTTCACAAAGGAAAGGAACCAATTGGTCGTAAATGGGTGTTTACAATGAAACACCGTTTAAATGGATCAATGGAGAGGCTTAAGCCACGTTTAGCAGCGAAAGGATACACACATACATATGCAATAGACTATTTGGAAACCTTTGCCCGATAGCTAAAATGAACTCCATAAGAGTTCTTATTTCACTCACCACCAACTAGGGATGACCATTTTTCCAGTTTGATGTAAAGAAAGGATATTCACATGGTAATCTTGAAGAAAAATTGTATATGAAACTTTGTACTGAATTTTTCAATTGAGAAAGGAAAGGTATGTAAGTTCAAGAAAGCTTTGTATGGCCTTAAGTAGTCTTCACGAGCATGGTTTGAAAGTTTTAGAAGTGTGATGGTGAAAAATGGATACAAACATTGTCAAGCTAATCAAACACTCTTAGTAAAGCATTAAGATGATTAACTCTTAGTTGCAGGGAAGCTTTACCTATGGTGTGAAACTCGCTTCTTGGGAAGCTCGTTGGGGAAGCTAATTCGATTCGGCTTCCCCAACTTTGGGGAAATGTGGGGAAACATTTTAGAAAGCATGAAAATGCATTTTGAGATGCGTAGGAAGCATTTGGGAAAGCATGGGAATCAAATAGAGAAGCATTATTTACACACAGAAAAAAACAACAACTTCAATTATTTCAATAATTAACTAACCAAATGCAAACAAATTTTATTATTTTAACAATTTAGTAAAACCCCTACCCAAAAACCCAAACAGGTATGCAAGAAATATATTGTAAAAATTGGTATAAAATTAAGGCCTATGTGATATTACTATAGTTCCAATGCATATATGGCCCAAGCACACAATAAAAAAATAATGATTCTTAGGTATTTTTGTTTGTAATTAGTTGCATATCTATGTCATGATTTTTTGTTACTTGCATATTATAATAGCTATAATTTTGGTTTGCTTATTACCATGTCGACATTATTCACTTTATTGTAATCGATTATCGCTTCTTGATTCCCAATGATTTAGTAAGCCTCGCTTCCCGCTTCGCTTCTCGCTCTAGTAACTTTAACTACATTGATTGTATATGTGGAATTGTTGATGATATTGTAGTAATTGGAACTATGGATGACATTGTAGTAATTGGGCATGATGACATGGAGGTAAGAAAACTAAATGAGCAACTGGCATACAGTTCAAAATTAAGGATTTGGATCAATTAAAATATTTTCTTGGAAATGAAGTAGTCAGGTCCAAGACGGTGATATTCCTTTCTTAGAAAAAGTTTGTTCTAGATCTTCTCCAAAAGATAGGATTGACAAGTTGTAGACCTTGTGAGACCCCGATTGATATGGCTCAAGAAAGAGGAGTGATAATCTCATTGATGTTGGGAGCCTAGGAGACATCAGAGACACTCAACTTCAGGCTATTGTGGCTTTGTAGGTGGAACTTTGGTCACGTGCAAAGTAAGAAGTAAACTGTTGTCACAAGATCTAGTGCCGAGGCTCAATCCATGACTCATGGTGCTTGTAAACTTTGATGGATAAAAATTTTACCGGCTGAATAAGAATCCCTTGTGCAAGGATTGATAAGTTTAAATTTTGACAACAAGGTGGCAATCAACATCGCACATAATCCTTTCCAACACAATAGAACCAAACATGAAATAAATCATCATTTTATCAAAGATCATCTCAAGTATGGGATTATTTGTACACCATTTGTCAATACAAAAGAACAACTTTCTGATCTACTAACCAAAGGGTTTAGTGTTCATTTTTCTTATATAGTGAGCAAGCTGGTTTTGTAAGACAATTATTCGCAAGTGTAGGAGAATATGCATGGCATTTTTTGATATTTGGGTATTCTAGTATAATGATGGTATATCTGTCCTTTCATGTATACCATTGTACATGAAGTATATCTACTAAATACCATTGTACATGAAGTATTTAGTATATATACCATTGTACATGAAGTATTTATCCTAAATACATTGATGAGTGGCACTACCCTCACTATTTCTCTCATACAAATTCTCCTCCACTTCTCTTCTTATCATTATTCCACACATAAAACCCAAGATTCTTCAATCTTCTTCAATTCATGTCAAACAACTCTCCTCCCAGATGGACAATAGAGCATGGGCGGGAAGCCCTTCTGGTTTATTCTTAGTTAGAGCATTTACTTTTAAGCTAGTCTGTCGTAGTCATGAGGGTTTCCTGATGAAACTGATCTAGCATCCCTTTTTTTTTTTTGGTATAATCTAGCATCCATTTATCCCATCCAAAGTGGTATAATTTTTGTGGTCTGCACTTGTAGACAAGATGCTTACATTGAATCATCTTATGTCAGGGGGGTTTCACCTAGCTAATATGTGCTTTATGAGTTAATCAAAGGGAATCAGGATTCATCTGTTTCTATTGTCCTGCTGCAAATCATATTTCGTCCTATATCATAAAGCTCTTTAGCATGTTGTGGGTTATGCCTCTATCTCTGTCTTCTCTCATTAGTGCTTGGCTGATCTTTGTGTTTGATCAAAAGGGGAAGAATTTGTAGAAATTATTCCATTTGCTGTGTGTTGAGGCATCTGGAAAGAACGAAATGTAAGAATCTTTGATGGAACCAATTGCGAAGTTTCCAAAGTAACACCCAGATCCAGTCCTCTATTTTTAAGGGCTTCTGCATCTAAACATTTCAAAATTTCTCATATCCAGATTTTATTTGTGAATGATGAGAATTTTGTTTAGTTCCTAATCTTTGCTTTAGTTCAGCTTCTCCCACTGAGCAACAGAGAGTTCCTTTTTAATATCTTTTCTTTTTCAATAAAATCTCACTTTACTTATCAAAAAACAAATGAATAGTGATTTAGAAAAAAACAATACCGTTTTACAGTCTTAAGCATAAAAATTAGGAATGAATGTGGCTGAAATGAGGATGTTGAGATGGATGAGTGGCAAGACTAGAAAGGATAAAATTAGGAATGTATTCATTCGTGGGAGTTTAGGAGTTGCACCAATAGGTGATAAAATGAAAAAAAATCGATTGAGATGGTTTGGGCATGTGCAACGAAGACCAATGACTGGACCAGTGAGGCGGAGTGAGACAATACAAGTTGAAGGTGCTTGAAGGACTAGAGGAAGGCCAAAATTGACCTGGGTGGAGGTAGTTAGGAGGGACATGGCAGCTTATAATTTAACGGCAGATATGTCCCTAAACAAAGCGGAATGGCAGAACAGGATTCATGTAGCCGACCCCAAATAGTTGGGATAAGGCTGTTTGTTGTTGTAAGCATAAAAATTAGTCCGGAGAGTGAGTAATACCACAGGTAAAGAAAGATACTTATAAACCACGATTTTCATAAGCATACAACAGCTTTCCTTTCCATCCTTTCCTTCTTCGAGTGAAACTGAAGTCAGATTGGGGGATGTTGTAAAATGTTAGAGGGTTTGGATCCTTTATTATGCATGTGCGTGTGTGTGTGTATATATATATATATAGTCCAAACCTATAACAAAATCTATAGTATGCTCAAACATATTAGCAAAGCTCCAATAGAGTTAAACATATGCTTCATTAATTGAAGGCCCTACTTGATATAGCAGAAAAATAAGACCTTTGACCTCATGCAGGATAGTAAGAAAACCTTAACAAAGACCAGGTGAAGAATTTACTAGAAAAATTTCAACTTAATGGAATTCTACCTGGACGAGAACTATCTGCAATTGCAAATGAAAGAGTTCTTATGTGGTCAGCTACAACCCTGTAAGCCAAGTCAACCTTGTCTACATCATCCGATCCAACTTTTCCTGAGTATGGTTGAGCATCTGTTTCCTACAAAAAGATCAAACAAAGTTCTGAAAATTTTAGTCTATTGGACACAGTCCACAGTTAAACCTGAGCATGGTCGAGCCTTTATTGCCAAGACATAAGTGAAAAAAAAAGGTTTGAGAAAACCAGTCTATTGAACATAGTCAGGTCAGCAGCTATAATCAACCACTAAAGTAACATTTTTTAAGTGCTGACTTGCCCACTCCTAAAGCTGATACATATAGCCAAACAATGATAAGTATTATATGATAAGACGTTCCCTTTTCTTTACAATTTTTTTATATATTTGGAGAAGACATCTTATCTTCAACAAAAGTGATAAGTATTATATGATACCTATCAACAGAAATGTGATAGTTTAAGTATTGGAATGCTAGCCAGTTCAAGTAAGCAAGTCAACAGAAAACTATAAGTGAACATAGAATTACTAATGCAACCTGCCATTCAAATAGGGTCCTCCCTAAGAGGGGCTTCCATTCTACCTCCTCATTAACCATTACAACATAAACCGCACTTTAGCCTTTTTCTTTGTTTATATTAAGAATAAGTCTGGGTAATGTCCTTCATTGGAGCATCTCCACACCATTTATTCTCCCAAAATGAAGTATTGCTCCCATTTCCCACTCTATGACAAACGCCTTCCTTGGATTCTTGATAAAGCTTCATGATGCCTTTCCAAAAGCCCATCTCATTAGGACCTCCCACTTCCCTAGAATCCCAAACATCAGTAGCACCATGCTTCACTTCCACCACCCTTTCTCCACATATACTCCCTTACCAGATCCCCAATTCCCCCATCATCCCACCCTTTACAGTTCCTTTCCCATAAAATAACTTTCTTCTTCACTCTTTTATATACTTGAAAGGAGGGTTCTGCATAATCTTTTAATGTCCAGTTGTTGCATTCAAGCCAAATGGACCAACACACGGCTGCCGGAACTAAACTCCATATCCTTCTTCCTTTCTCATTGAGAGCTCTTGTTCTCCATCCATAAAGAAGGCTGCACAAGTCGTCCAGCGCCATTCAATTCAGACCAAAATCCCTCGGCAACCTAGCCCATACCTCCCAATCAAAGGGACAATGAATTAACAAATGGCCAACTGATTCCTCACTCTCATAGCATAAGAGACAGATGTTGGTTAGGCGGTGAAATGTCTTTTTCAAATTATCTATTGTTGAAATCTTGCTCAAAGCAGTTGTCCAAAGGAAGAATTGGATCTTCAAGGAGACCGGCCTATACCAAATTTCCCTCCATGACAAGTGCATAGCATCAGACTTGCTAGTTTCTTTCCAAAATCATCCCATCCCATTATTCTGTCCAACCAAAGGACAACAACCAATTGAACCAACCTATTCCACATCCCATATATGCCTTCAAATCGATTGTATTTTGAGGTAGTATTCCTTCCCCCCCCTCCCCCTCCCTCTCCTGAGATCCCCTTTCTGATGTAGGAGCATCCATGAGGAACAAGAAGAAATTGGAGGATCATTGGTGATCATGAGGGGGTCACAATTTGTAAGGGTCGAGTTGGAAATTTATTTTATTTTCTCTTTTTTGTAATAAGGCTTGAAGACCAAGGTAAATTTAGAGTTTTAGGGTAATCCCATAACTTATAAGTTTTCTAAGATCAATACTTGCCCTCTTGGCTAAATTTTGGTGTCTTCAGAAGGGTTATCAATTACCTTTCAAAAGATACCAAGATTGCACAAATCCAAGGTGATTTGGGAGAGTCATGACCAAATTACTAACGGGGTACCAATGAGTGACAGGAATAGTGTTAGTTTGGTAATAAGTCAATAGGTGGGTCACATAATAGAGCTGGTCAACAGCTAGGGGAATTTTCCTCTTAATTGTTGATTTAATTGGTGATTTTCCGTTACCCTAACCCTAGTCCCTTTGAATACCATTGCTGGATTTTCTGCAGCAACCTATTCTTTCATATATTTTATATACTTTTAAATTTCAAATTAACCTGAAATTTTTTGTATTGAGTCACTTACAAATCCTTTATTACAACAATAACAACAACAACAAACAGCCTTATCCCAACTATTTGGGGTTGGCTACACAAATCCTATTACCCTTCCAAATTTCAGACCTTTTTGACAAGCAAGGTTTGCTAACTCAGATAGCTCAGGAGTGGAGTCAACTCAGGAAGTCATGCCACTTTTTTTATTTTTATAAATATAAAAAATATAAAAAACATTTTTAAAAAATTACATATAGTATTTTGGCTCAAGTATTATCCATTTTCTCAATAAATAAAAATACTTTGTAGTATCATAACTTGAAAATCAAAAAATAATCTATCCAAACTACTAACAATCTGATACTATAGCAAGGTAAGCATAACTAATTGTAAACTCTAAATTCCAAATTAAAGTAAAAGTACTATTATTATTAATATATTGAAAAACCAAAGTACATTTTTCAACATGTCAAACCTTCTCTAGATGAGATCGTTGTGGTATGGTCTCTCTAAGGGAGAGGTTGGGATTTCAAGTCCCCTAAGTGGCATCCCTGATGGATTGGGTTGATGTTTGCCCCTCCCCGCTAGTGGTAGTCCAGGTTTGCCCTAGGTGGGGCAGCAGGCCCAAGTGGCCTTACAAAGAAAAAGCATAAAAATAAAATATTATCCAATCTCCAAGGTTCAAGTCTATATGGATAGAAGTTCAAGTTTAAAGTTTAACCTTCTTACCGCTTTAGCCTTCATTCTTCAAAGTTCTTTACTCTTTCTTTTTTCTAAGGTTTTAAATGTCTTTGAGAGTTCATTTGTTGAAAACTTTAGAAAAGAAACTTCAAGCCCCACCCCCCCCAACCAAAAAAACTAAATAAAAATTAGAGTTTCTTATTGTCTTCCAACTTGGCTTTGGGTCATTTTAAGGTTTACAAGTCGGCTGAGTCACATGAATCGGTCCGAGTCTATTGAGTTAGCAACTTTACTCAGTGAGTCAGGCATGGTTCAGAGTCAACAACATGACTTGACTCGTGAGGCTAATGAGTGGAGTCAACTCGGGGAAGTCAATGAGTTAACTCGGGGAGTTGGCAAACTATGTTGACAAGTCAGTATGGGTATTTTGGTCATTTTCTATCTGTTGCCTAGATTTTCCAGAACCTTGTTTTGTGCTGATTCTTGACCTAGTGTGTTGTTTAAATTGATTTTTGACCCACCTCCATAAGAATAAACAGCCCCTAGGTTGTCCTGTATCAATTTTGGTATCAGAAGAGGTTCCTATTGTCTGTAGTTGATATTCCCCATAAGGTTCCTATTAGATCCCAAAACCTTAGAATATGGTCGAGGTTAAAACTAAATTTACTCTCCCATCTGGGAATGTAATTAAAGTTTTGATCAGTGATAAATGCGATGAGAATATGATTTCTACAAGTGTCGTTGAGAAGCAACTACAAAATGACCAAGATCAAAATTACTGTGCTCATTTTCATGGAGATTTCATTGTTCAATTCAAAAGGGAACAATATATGGATTGTGTTGAATGTACAGTTGTTCCTTCGAAAAGTTATGAGGTGGTCTTTGGAAATCCATGGATTGAAGTGAAGAAAGAAGTATCAGCTTTAATGAAGAGAACAATATCTTACATATTTACATATATGGCTTATGTTATCAACTGAGACAAAAGCCAGGGCAACCTACTCCTATGATTGCTCAAACTTGTGATCAGAGTCCTAATATCCAAAAAGATATGCCAGAGAAAGAAACTTCAGAAGATGAGTCCAATGGATCCATTTTGCAGCCTTACACTGTACAATCATCTACTAGGGAAGTTACCAAGGAGATTAATTCTTATGTTTCCTATTTATTGGCCCTACTGTAAAAGACAAAGAGAACAAACTGCAACACATGTTCTTCATCAACAAAACTATGTGTGATATGAACACCAATGAGATCAACAACAATTACATTGTGGCAACATTTGGAATAATCCCACCATCAACACCAGGCTCAAGATTTGACGTGAGGAGTTCTACATCAACAAATTTGTGGACGAATTCTTTCCCATCAGGGGAGAATGATGCGGGAGCATCCATGAGGAACAAGAAGAAATTGGATGATCATAAGTGATCATGTGAGCAGGATTGTGCTTGTCTCCCTAAAGAATGCTAACCTCCGTTGGGTGTCAAGGACCAGACACATCAGTGCTGAAAGGTGATAAGTGCCCCCCCCAAGTGTAAATCACTTTTTGATGCTGATGTGTCCGCCCCCTGACGCCTAGTGGAGGTTAGCGTTTTTAAGGGAAACGGACACAATCCTTGCTCGTGATCATGTGGGGTCACAATTTGTAAGGGTAGAATAGAAATTTTATTTTATTTTGTTTTCTTTGTAATAAGGTTTGAAGGCCAAGGTCAATTTAGAGTTTTAGGGTATTCCCATAACTTACTTTTAGCCCAAGTTTTCTAAGGTCAAAACTTGTCATTTTGGCTAGATTTTGGTGCCTTTAGAAGGGTTATTCAGTTACCTTTCCAAAGAGACCAAGATTGCGCAAATCCGAGGTGATTTGGAAGAGTTATTTCTAATTATTAAAGGGGTACCAATGAGTGACGAAAATAGTGTTAGTTTGGTCAATAAGTCAATAGGTGGGTCCCATAATAGAGCAGATCAACAGTTAGGGGAATCTTCTTCTTAGTTGTTGATTTAATTGCTGTTAGGAGTTTTAAAAGTAGAGGAGTCATAATATTAGTAAGTCTTTAGTTTTAGAAGTTTATATTTTCAAATTAGGATTGTTTCCCATTCTTATCAAGAATTTCTAAACTCCAAAATTTTGTAAACTTGTAAAGGGGCCTAGTGCCTAACGATTGGAATTATTATTGATGATGAAATAAAATTTGGGTTTTATTACCTCTTCTCATGGTTGGTGCTGTGTGAATTCTCTAGGGTTGGTGCCACTAGAAACCCCAATCAGTTGGTACTGATTGGTTCCCTCTTCTCCCTTCTTCTTGAACTTCTTGATCTTCTTTCTTCTTCTTTCTATCTTTTTCTTCTTCATTCTTCTTCATCCTTTGTTATAAGCTTGATTTCTGAGATTGGAAGAACCCCACGGCTGAGAAGAGTTAAAAATATTCAAATTTAGAACAATGAAGTCCCATCATGGGCTGCCAAGGCCTGCAAAGATTGCTAGACAGATTTCAGGCAAAATCACCCTCCTTAGAACAAGTTCTTTTTGAATTCTTTCTACAGGAGTCTTTACCCCTAAAAGCTAAGTACCGAATTCCTTAAACTCCATTTAATTTGTTCTGTATTTGGTGATTTTCTGTTACCCTAACCCTAGTTCCTTTGAATACCATTGTTGGATTTTCTGCAACAGGCTCTTTCATATATTTTATATTCTTTTAAATTTTGGATTGACCTGGAATTTTATGTGCTGATTTACTTATAGATCCTCTATTATCCTGCCAAGTTTCAGACCTTTCTGAAAAATTGAAAGGGGTATTTTGGTCATGTTCTATGTGCTGCCTAGATTTTCCAGAACCTTGTTTTGTGTTGATTCTTGACATAGTGTGTTGTTTAAGTTGATTTTAGGCCCACACCCACAAGAATCAACAGTCCCTAGGTTGTCCTGCATCACTTTCGAAGCCTAATTGCATTTCCCGATCCTCCTTCCTAACCTCCTAATTATTTCTAACTTCTTTCAGTCTCAGGACCTGCTTCTCTCTACCTCCACTCCTCCATGACCTACTATTTGAACAAAATTCTCCCAACCAACTCCTCTACAATCCAGTATTATGATTCTTCTTCTTCCAGATTAGAAAATCTCCAATACCCCTATAAAGCAGTGTCTTCTGTTTTTTTCTAGCATCAGAACTCTTTAATCCTCTCTTCTTGTGATGCACATTTTTAGATCGAGTTTCTGGTATGTAGCTTATTTCAAGCATGATGTAAAACACTCCAGATTTTCCTTCTTCATATCGATGCCGGCACCTGGCAGAGAAGCCTCTTCCCCTTTCGGTTACCTGAATGCCATCCCTATTTCCTCCCCACATATCTTCTACATTGAAAGTTTAGATCCAACAGCAATAGTCCTCCTCATCTTCTACATTGAAACAAGATTGACCATCACTGCATAAGGTTCGAGACACTCCAATAAGAATGTGTTTTTCACAAATCACACCGCCCTTAACACTATTTTAGCATTTGTTTAACAAGCAACCTGCTTTTTCCCAAATGCGTTATGTTACTAAAAAATGCACCATGAAGAGGGTTTTCCTGGCCTACTTTTCAAATTTTTGCAACCCATGTGTTTAACAAAAATTCTCAGACTCTCTTTCGCAATCCACTCAAATTGTGACAAGAAAAATCGGCTGAAATAGCATTTACAGAAAGAAAATGTTTTAAATCAACACATTTTTCTCTTTCTTTGATAATAAGGTTTTTACATATTGGCATTGAAGAGTCAATACCAGATGATTAGTGAGTTTTACCAAGGAAGCTTCCATCCCAAATCTTGTCTTTGTTGTTTTTTGGGCTATCATATATTCCCATGTTTTCAAATGTGTAATATCATGAGTGGATTTTTTATTGGGACTCGCTGATCTACATGTGACAAGTTCTTGGATATGAAGGGATGTACTTCTCATGCATTTCTTCAATTAATACAATTATATCTTTACTGATAAAAAAAAACAATTTGAATTTTCAAATACCAGACTTCCAATTTAATTTTCCAGTTTCATTTATATTATTACATAACAATTAACTTCATAAAATAAATCAACCATTACAGATCAAATGGCTGAGTATAACAGAGAAAGATTTGAAACTTCAAAATGATGAATGCAGACTGACTTGTTTCCATGTTTCAAAACCCATGTCATTAAAAAAAAAAATCCACATAACATGGCCTTTTAGACTAAAACATATAATGAGTTATCACCATCCTCACTTGGTTCAGGTAAAGTTCACCAGCCAACATAGAAAAAAATTCATCTGTCTAATTTTATTTTCTAACTGAAACTCTGAAACTATGTGATAATACTTACATAAAACTAAGCTGTCTAGTATAAAAGCAATCCTACAAAATGGAGGCATCCTATAACACGAGTTATCATCCTAAATTTACATTTTTTTACAGAGTTATAGCATTAATAACTTAACATAAAAGTTCCAACTAGAAAAAAGAAAGAAAATAGAAAGTCGATACAGGACAAGCCTAGCATTTTGAAGTCTCATCTGAAACCGTCATGGATCTGAATCAGAGACGCATTTTGAACCATGTATATCTAAAGATAAAAACATTGCATTTGTATCTTAGTACGAAAGCCAATCTCTATCATTCTAATGATCCAAGCATGAATGACATCTGCCTAAGAAAGAATTAGCCATTAACTGCACTGTTAAGGAAACAAATTCACATCAATATTGTGATACCTGCTGTATAGCATCAATTATGGGCATAAAAATATCAGTATCATAATTGCTCAGTTTGTTTTGAACAATTGAAGTCAATCGCTCAAAGCCCATCCCAGTGTCGACATGTTTTGCTGGCAGAGGTTTTAGAGCACCATCACTTTCCCTGTTGAACTGCAGAAAAGAAATAAGAACATAAGTCAAGTACCGTGATAACCAGAAAAAAAAAAAATAGGGACAATTATTAAAGGTTTCCTGATCATCTTTATACTTCTTCTATTGTCAATAAATTCCATTTTACATGATCGAAAAGAAACATAAGGGACAATGAAAAATCATAAGAAATGGCATAGTTATACCTGAATAAACACGAGGTTCCATATCTCAATGCATGTGGGATCATCGTTGTTGACTAATGAAGCAGCATCTCTGTTACCAAGTCTATCAAAATGGATTTCAGTGCAAGGCCCACAAGGACCAGTATCACCCATCTCCCAGAAGTTGTCCTACTCAAGAGTTAAAAAGCACAGAGAAATAATATAAAAATCTTCTGCAACCAACTCAATATAACACAAATAAACATACAGCTATTACACTTTACAGGAGACCCTAAGGCTTGAATACAATGTTCTCGTGTGTGTGTGTGTGTGTGTGTGTGTGTGTGTGTGTGTATACCTAATCCCATCAAAAAGATTCGAACCCGAAGCCCAAAAACACATTAAAGAAAGTGAAAGACTTACTTCCATCTGGGAAGGCAAAACTTACTCGTTTGGCTTGAATTTGGTGACAATCAAAAGGTTATTCGGTTACCTTTCCTATGAGCCCAAGATCTTGCAAATCCGATGTGATTTGGGAAAGTTATGACCAAAATAATGGCAAGGTATCAAAATATGATGTGATTTGTGTTTTTCAAAATCCTACTTTTATTAGGAGTCTCTTTAAGTAATTTCTTATATATTAGGTTTTATTATAAATATGGAGGTGAGGGAGTGGTGTAATAGAGACAAGAATGTTCTGAATGAACGGAAATTTATTTCGGCTTAAGGTTTCAACCTAATGAAATCCTAGGTGATTCTAGGTAAGTTTTCTCTCTTCTTTTGAATCTTTCTTAATTCTTGTTCTTTCTTGATCATCTTCTTGATCTTATCATTCTTTCTACACCTTTCTCTTCATTCTTAAATCCTTTTCTGTAATCTTTCTTCTTAAATATTTAAAGAAATTCTGATTTCTTGATTTCTTAATCTTTTCATCTAAAAAATCCCATAACCTTATTTTATTTCATTAAATCAAAGTCATACCAATCAACCCACCACTATTCTTTGTAGTAGAGTCTTGGACTCCTTAAATCCCTAGGTTGTCTGATGCAGTCATCAAGGCTGAAGTAAGGCTCACATGAGATGTGGATGGGACCCACATGTGTGCATTGATTGATAGGGTCGTGTGATACAAGAATGGAGTAGCATAGTTGGATCTTAATGAGAGTCTTATTAGAATTTAGTTAGAACATTCTCTTTATTTTAATGCTGAATTTATTTGTTTCCTAATGTAACTAAGAGTCTTTAAGTCTTTAGAATTATGTCTACATTGCCATATCCTTTAGAGACTTTATCTTTTATCAATGCAATAAGGAGTCCTTATTTGTAATAGAAGTCGGATTTGAGTCAAAGTCGATTAGGGATTATGTTTGGTCATGGATATATAAACCACAACACCTTATGTTATTCTTTTATGCGTCATTGAATAAACACTGAGTGTTCTCTCCTGCTCATCAGCTGAAGGCTTTTATCTACCTTGGAGTGTGCTTTCTCTCTTGTGAGTGTGTAAAAACTAGGAGTGGTTCCCTTGTTAGATTCCTTGGGTTTATGCTAGCTTGGTGGAATCCAAGATTCCCTGATTTGGAGAGCAATCTCTGCAATTTTAGGTCTTCTTCTCTTTCTTTTTCTCTTTTCTTTAATCTTGTGGTGTTCTTAATTCAAGAATTTAAAGAACTTGGTGGTAGTGCTGAGATTTGAGTATCTATTTGTTGTTTTTCCATTAACCACCCTTAAACCCATCAAGAAACCCTCCAAGAAAGTTCTTGATTCAATCCTTAGCCTGTAACCTACCCTTACACCCTTTTCCTTGCTGTTTAGACTTTGAGGACCCAAGTATATCTTTGATCAGACCCTGCGGCCTCCCTTAATCCCAAGATCCTTGCTGTTTTGCATCTGAAAACAGCAAGCTCCAGTCCCTGCAGCAGCTATAAAGCCCCAACCTCCTACTGTTATGTGTTTGAATCTATAAAATCCCTAAACATCATCCTACCATTCCCTTTTTCTTGCAGACTTATAAACCTTTCTGTCAGACCTGTGTAAACCCTTTTCCACAGTCCTTAATAGTCTATTACCAACCGTATTTGTAAGCCTTGTATTCACTATTAAATCAGACTTGACCCCATAGGCAAATAGATCCCTGTTTGAACCCTTTTTAGTTTGTGTTTTCCCTTTGGTTAACCCCTGTTCTGTGTAGCCTTTGTTTAACCCTGTTATATCTGTTGTTACAACCCCTGTTTCCCTCTAATTAACACACCTCTTTCAGCCTTTAATTTCAGCTCATCTAAACCCTGTTATTCCTCCATCTATCAGCCTCTAATTACTTGATTTTCAGCCCCCTCTTATTCCTTTCTTTAGCCTAAAGTTTGTGTCTGAAACACTATTCTTCATAGCCTCTATTTGGTGCTAGAGTCTGATTTATAGACCTATTACTGTTGTTATTAAACCAGTAGCTAGTTAGGTTAGTTCAAAGCCTTGAATAAAGGTTTATGATTCCCTAGTTTTCTGTTTTGAGTACTCCTAGAGTCAACAGTATTTCTAACTATTTGGGTATTGCCCTATAACCTGTGAGAGTCCTGACTTCTAAGGGTCATATACTGATAATACATCCTATTTCAACTGGGTATCCATTGCTACTTATCTCCCTTGAGTTGAAAGCCTCTTTATTACACTCTTAACTGATTTGTAAATCTGATTTTGATTCATAACAGTGTGTGAATTTGCTTCTAGACTCTTTGGCCTTTTATAAATTGAGTTTGGCATGGTTGTCCTAATCTTGCAGGCCTATCAACCCGCAAGTTGGCAGCTTATTACTAGGCTCCTGCATCACTGTCCTACATCACCTGAACTCTGCTCGAAGCCCATACTTCTGGAATGGGCTGAGTTCAGTTTTTTGAGCTTGGACCCAGTTCAGGCTCAGGCCGAGTTTAGGCTCAAGTACTATATTTCAGGCTGGGCCCAGATTGACCTTGGCCCGGCCCAACCTGATTTGCTGCCCTAACTCAGACAAAGGAGTTTCAAAAGTGGAAGATAAATAATGCCAAAACTATGAACATTAGGATACCTATGTGGGGGTTTAGAACAGCTAATGATAAATACTTGAAGAAGGTGTATCCACAATCCAATTTGACTCATAAATTTTAGATTAATTATCAATTATTCAATTAGGCAGGTGATTAAAATATTCAAAAATACTATGCTAGTTTCATGACACTATCAATCGAGAATGAAACTGGTAACTGGGGGAATATTTCAATTTCATGTTGCCTCAAGAGCTTGTCCATTGGAAAGAAAAGTGATGCAGTTCCTAATAAAATTCTGATTAGATTATATAGTTCGAATAAATATTCTAAATCAATGCACTTTGCCTAGTATGGATACAATACTGGGTGATCTTCTCATAAAAGAAACTCAAATAACTATTTAGGCTATAATTACAACGAAACGCAATGATGATACTAACTTTGCTGTCCAGGGAAGCAAATGGAAATTCACACCAAAAGCTCAATCAAACCGCCAATGCTTTGAGTGTAAGGAGATATAGGTCATATAGCTTCTCAATGAAAGAGACAAAACTTGTGTGTATATTGCAAGAAATGTACTCACATTACTACTAATACCCAGCCAATTGGCAGCCCATCTTTTTTATGCCTACAACAAATAACATCTTGAAAGGTTACCAATTAAGTTGAATGAATTGGAAGAAGTTTATCTCGCTTAAGATAGCCATTTTACAGCCACTCTTGCTTTAATCATCTATTTGCCATTCATAACAATTTTTCATTTCAATATTAGAATATATTAGAAATGTCTATAATACCTTACATCTTCAAAAAACTTGTGATTGTGAAATTCAAGAGAAAGTCAAGGTACAAAAGAGACAAAATTGGCTAGAACCACAATTTATATATCACTTATTTCCAATCAAAATTGCAAATCTCAAATTTAATATAAACAAAACCAAAAAGAAAAAATAAATAAATAAGACATATGCCTGGTATCTTTAGACCCCAGAATAACACAATTGTTTCGCTTATGACTTGTTACAAAGACTGCTAAATCTTGAGGAATACACAGTACAATAATCTCACACAGATATTAAGCAGGAAAATAAATTCTAATATCTAAAATATTTGACCAACCTTATGTCTGGAGATATTTATCATCAATATATTAATAAGAAAAGGTCCAAGAAAAGCGTACTTTAGAACCAAAAGGCAGTACACGTTCAGGCGGTAAAAAGTTCAACCATATCTCCCTAGCTTCATTATCAGCAGCAAGACCAGATTTCTCATCACCACCAAAATAGGTGGCATAAATCTGATCTGTTGGTAGCTTATACCCCTGTAGATCAATTACCACAGATTAAAGAACCAAAATATCAGATCACAGAATATGCAAGTACATGTTGAAGTATATTAATTTGGGTATCTCCTAACACCTTAAGGTTTTAGGAGAGTTGGTTAATTTACTATCAACATGGTATCAGAGCAGGTTTGGTCGCTAGTTCGAATCCCGGTGGAAGTATTTTCTCGGATGTAGTGTTGTGTGCGTGTGTACGCGTTGTGTGGACCCGTGCCTACTCCCCAAGTGTGTGTTCCCAGGAGAGAACAGTGTTCCTCCTGAGGGGGGGTGTTGAAGTATATTAATTTGTGTATCTCCTAACACCTTAAGGTT
>JAOXJP010000017.1:6050194-6062433 GCA_025762735.1 Platanus orientalis
TGTGTATTTCTTATCTTGTTTTGGTGTTATGGGTAAATATTAGATTTAAAGAGGGTATTGTAGAAAATAGGTTTTTTATTTTTTTTTATATATAAAAAAAGTGAAACAAAACCCTTAGTTTCTAATAGAAAGTGTAATAGGACATATCCGAATTCATATTCAAAATTTGTTTAAATAAAAAAATACAAATATGCATCCTATTTTTGAATATCCGCAAATATTTGAATTCGCATCTGATATTCGATTAACTAAACAAATACAAATACAAATGTAGCTATATCCGATTCAAATTCGCTCTGTTTACAGCCCTATGCAAGCTTGCACTGATAATCATATGTAGTATTGTGGGAACATTTGACCTCACAACCCACAATCATGCAATTTTTTTTTAGGGGGGGTGGGGGGGTGGTTGTTTAAATATTGTCCTATCATTCCCCAAACATAAACAACATTTTTTTGTGATTGTCAATTAGGAGTGCATGTGGTCAGCTTAGGGCTACTTTGGGACCCCATTCATTTGGTTAACGGTACATTGATTTTTGAGGGACAGACCCTACTCATTTAATTTTAAGGGTGAATTAATTTCGAAGGACAGCCTATAATCAGCTATGTTACAGCCCGGAAGGGTTAAATTGGGTTTGGGCCAGGCCACCATCTCGCCCAAGTCAAGTACAAGTTATCTCTAGGCCAGGGAATTTCTCATTGTCAACTTTAGGTCGAACTGTCAATGGGTTTGGCCAACACCCCATTATGGTTGTAAAAACTTGTGCTTTATTTAATCTAGTCCATTCGAATGATAATAATCCTTGTTAAAAGTTTCTAATCAAGTGCCCTTGAGTAAGAGTTGTACCAGACACAGACCTTCTTCTTTGTATGTCATTTAAATGTTTGGCTTGCTCATAGAGCTCGGTGTGAAACCATAGTGGTTCACGAATTAAGTAGCCAAATTAAACAAGTTTTCCTTGAAATTATAAAAATAAAATAAAAAAGAAAAAGAACATTTGGTAAACTACAAACCACATAATCGAATTATTGAATGTAACAATAATATGGAAACCACTGAGGAATATATATGAGTTGAAATCGTCTACTACAGCTAGAAGTGAGGTAAAGTCTGGCATTGTCCACAATGCGACACCTACCCCAAAAAATTGGAAATCACTTACCAAAAAGTGAAAATGACCAATCAAAATTTATTTTTTTGCACATTTTGGGGGTATGTGTCATACTGTAGATGATGCCAGACTTTACCATACTTCAAGCTGTAGTAGACGATTTCAAGTCTGTCGTATAAAATAACTTTCACTAATGTAGCAACGTTAATAAGTCATGTAGACTTCGTTGTGGAAAATTCTTAGAGAGGAGGGAACGGTTGAGAAGGTTCGGAGCTTAGGTCCTTTTCTTTAAAAGGATGACATTGAGTGGAGTGGAAAGCAATGGAAGCAGTTGATTTATGGATTAGGAGGGAAGTTATGTCAATGAAATGTATGGCAATATCACAAAAACCATGTGAAGGTGAGAGAAGTCAAGTACTCCGGAGGTGGACATTTTTGGAGTTTGCTCACACAGCACCAAAGAAAAATCTAAGTGAATGGATAAAAAACGCTCACCTTAATGAACGCTAACCACCGCTCTCTGTCAGGCGGTGGCCACATCGACACTGAAAAGTGAATATGCACCCCCCAAAAAAGTGAAAATCACTTTTCATCGCTGATGTGTCCGCCCCTGACAGGGTGTGGCGGTGAGCGTTTATTAAGGGAAGCGTTCATAAACCGATCCCAAAAATCAAACGAGATTGGGACTAGCTTCACCATTTTCATTACATGTAGCAGATACTTAAAAATTTCTAACACAAGTAGGACAGCCAGAGACTGCTTTCCTCCATCCCAGACATCATCCCGGACATGAGATATTTGATGGGGCTCCTAAAGACCATGAATCAGATTTTTTTTTTTTTTTTTTTTTTTTTTTATTAAAAAAAAATTCATTAAAAAAAAGGACAGGAAAAAAAACGACTGGAAGGGTTGAAAAAAAGAAAAGCAAAGAAAACTAGATCATAGCTAATTGGCCCAAACAAGTGTGCTCTTTCCCCCATTTGTAATTTAGTTTCTAAAGATTTATCATTATATCTTTAAGAGGTATTTTCACTAAATGATTTGTTTTACCTTAAGGACATGCACGTAAAATATGTTTATTGAAAGTATTTGGAAAAATACTTGAAAAGTGAAATAAATTACATTTATTTTGGTGAAAAAATCGAACTGTCAGTGCTGATATCTCAGTTTACAAGGGGAAATTCTTGGGTTTGTTACAAATCAATATTAAGAAAAAGAATGAACAAAGAACTTCTAAAATGGAAAGAGCTTCATTTATGTCAACGATATATCTGAAATTTTGACCCAGATATTTTGTTACATAATGCTATGACAGAATTTGTATTTGGGTGATAAAATCATAAGATAAAATGAGATAGAAATCTCAGTTTTAATGTGTCATTTGAGGCCAAATAACCGAAATGTTGGCCTGCTAAAAGGTCCAAAACCTTTCTTGGTTGGTAAAAGACAAAGATAACAAATAATGATTGACTCCCAAATTCTCTACTCCCTCGTGTTCCCAGACACGGCTGGGGTGTATAGGGTTAAAACCGAAAAAATAGTCTTAAAATAAAATTCGTGTGCCAACCTTTGCATCCAAGAACATGGAGGAGTAGACAATTTGGGAGTAGAACATTTATGAAATAGTGCTTTTGTAGTTCTTAGTGGATTACCGTAAAATTTATGTTGTAAAAATTAGTTTAGATTATTAACAGGCAACAAGAAATATTTTTTTTTATAATAATATTTGTTAAATAAATAGGTCTGCCCTAGCAGATTGTTTGAAATTACCCATGAAATTTGTGGTATGGCACGAATTGGAAAGGACAACCATACATGAAAACTCTTGAATCCTTTTTTTAGGTAACCCCAAGTATGTGTCAATGATCCAGGCTCATCACACAAGGAATAGACTTAGGCTCAGTTAAAGCTCATCACAAGCTTGAGGTGCAGAGCTCAAGCTCAGTTCATTAAGAGCTCGGTTCAGTTCCTCAAACTCAATTTTACTTCTTCAGGTCTCAATCTTAAAACCCAATAGTACCCATGAACAAAACATGTTCCTAAAATGCTAAAGAAATAGCTAGTTGAAAGAGACCCAATATCCCATAAATCAAAGTCCCCAATGAAATGTATGAAGTCATGTGTTATGTATTGTATATATGTAATGTAACAAGCTACATCTGTACTATATACATATATAAGACCCTTAACCAAGCTTTTAGCTTATAGTTCAACTCAAGCTCACATAGCTAAACAAGCTCAATTGGAGCCTTGGGCTCAGCTTTGTGAGCTTCAAATAAGGTTCAAGCTCCACTCAATAAGAGTTGAGTCCCAAGCTGAACCAAGTTCACTTGGCTCATTGACAACCCTAGCTCCATTGACTTGTTGACTACCACTACACTAGACTTGAAATATGGTGGAAAAGACAGACATTGATGCAAAGCTTTCTCGAGTTCTTTCCATACACATCCTTAGTTCAATGGGGCAACCTAGTTCCCTTGCTTAGTAATCCAAACCATAGTTGTAGGGGAAGCTTGGCACAAAGTGCAAAGCTCATTTGGGAAGTTAAAACCATTTCGCTTCCCTAAATAGTGGAAAATGCGTTTTCCATGTTTGGAAAGCTTGGTGAAGCAAGCGAAAGCCACAATCCAAGAAACAATATTGTATTTTATTTAATGTAAATCATGTATTATTGTTAACATTGAATAAAATATTATCTACAAAATTTAATAATGATTTTGTAGGAAAAAATATTTAGTATTGATTTTATTTTTTATATCATTTCATTCTGATCTAATACAAAATATTCAAATCCGATGGTTTTTATACAAGGCCTTCTATAATCTAACTCTAAGATGTAAATTTACTACAAATAATCTAATGTATTTTTTATCATACTAATAACAAGTTGTTTACATATTAATTTATACTCCACAATCTTTATTACTTACATACTATAGTGTTTAGGGTTTTTAGTAATTTCTTTTAAGTTTATTCACTTTAATGTATTATTGTTGAAATTACTGATTAGTAACTTATAATTTTTTTTATATACAGGTAATGTTAGTGGTTAATTTATTAGTAGTTGAGGACGAGTCTTGAACCTAAGTTTGAGGTACAACACCCACAAACTTTACAAACTTAGCAAGTTGGTATTATTTTATTATCATTTTTTGCTTCTTCCTTTCCAAAGATTTATTGAGTCTCGCTTTCCTATTCTTGCTTTCGCTTCTCATTATGGTAACTATGGTTCAAACTCTTTCTCATAAATTCTAAAGAACTCTCTAAATATATCATTTTTAAGATGACCACAAATTGTCCCTTATCATTTGTGTATACGACAAAATGGCCGTTACAAGCCACCATTTTGCTACACTTGATGGGATCAACGCCCGTAGCATTTCTTGGTAGTGAGATTCTTTTCTTGATGATGGAAGCTATCTTCTATTACTTCCTAGCCATCTCGATGAACCTACTAGGGTTGATCATATATGGGGACTTAAATTATGAACTGGGTGAGAACTTCTTAGGAAAAAAGAAGAGTGATGGGGAAGATTATACCAAAGCCCCTACTAGCCGACTTCGATAAACCAGCACAGTCCCAACCCTAGAAGAACCGACTCAAAGAGTTCCCGAGAAGACCAACCCGGGACTTGGGACTCTCTAAGGTGCCCTCCAACTTATTAAATGCTAAGACCATCGGAGAGAAGCCAAAAACATCCCTTAGTACCTGACCCCAACTATCCCGTTAATAACTTCGACTATCACTTAGATTGCCCGACACCCAAAGACTAGACGAGACATCGAGGCTCCCAGTGCCCGAGATCCCCCGACATGCAAAAATGTGGCAACACCAACTATTTCGCATAAAGATAAACACAACCCAGAAACCCTGACTACTCAGTTTAAAGATAAGCATAATCTAAAAACCATTATGATGAGAGAATATCCTCTACAGCAGGCTTGACATTTAGAGAAAATGACAAAAAGAGTAGGGGGAGATGCGGCCAAGAACGTGAGGGAAAGTGACATGCAGGATCCTCTCTGATATGCCACTACTCGAGCATATAAATATAGGTATCAATTCATTTTCCATATATGAGATATTAGAAACCCTAAAAGAGAGAAAGCTCTACTTCTACACTCCCCCCGTTATCTTACTTAATTGTCGGAGAGCTAGAGGCTGGCACCTCGCCAGCACCCAGCTTCCTAACCTTCTCTAGAGTGTTTAGGAGCTTTTCTCATTCTTTAGAATTCTCCTATTTACTATGTATTTATCGTAATATACCCTCATTTGACCCATATGTATTAACCTAAACACCTTTGTTAGGCCGCATTTCATGCATTGATTGGTATTAGTGCAATATCTATTCATTCAGACATGAGATGGTTGAAAATTGTATTGATCGAAATATATGAGTTCTAGGTGGGTATTATTATAAATACACAATAAATATGTATATGTGTATTTATTAAGACACCATTTTTTCAAAAATTGTCACTTTCTTTGTAGAAACTAGCATGTTACCAGTCCATTCAGATTTGAGAAGATGTGAACCCTTTGTCCATCACCTTGTAATAAATAGTTTTCATTTGAAAATCTCATTTTAGATCTTTCATTTTTTTTTTCCTTCACATATTTAAATCTAACAATAATGTTTCTTTATGATTGTTTATAAGATCAATCAACATTCTAATCCCTTATCATTGTTGTTGCATTTGGATCTCTAATTCTCATTGGTTTTTAATTTGCTTTTCTTGTCCGACCTAATAAGTTCTACCATAAATTTAGGTTGCATTTGTATTAAACAAATGATGCAACTAAACTTTTGTTTTAATGAAAAGAATGAAACAAATGTTCTGTATAGGATTTTGGTGTCCAAGACCGTGGGGATGACACATAGAATAAAATGGAAAGGAATTTGGGTGGGTTAAAAGAAACTTCAAATTCCGGTCCATTTTCTCCATGGTCTTGGACAACAAATCCTGCACAAAACATCAACACAGACAATCATTCTTAAAAAAAAAAAAATCAGATAAAAGAAAAAGAAGATATTATATCTACACGATTGAGAAAAACTCGGTTTAAAGGAGAGAAAAATATTTTTTCTTTATATCATTGAAAGCAAACTACGTTTAAGGAAAGAAGAAGAAGAATGATTGTCTATGTTGGCATAGACCTCATAGGCATGCCATTGATTGACACATGATGAGTTTTTTAATTTGGTGTATACTTTTTACCACCTACTTTTTCAATTGAACACTTTTTTTAGACAATTTTACTCCCAACACAACACGTGTCAGCTTATAATTCATCATATGCACCACAAAGACTTTTTTATCACAGGATATTTACTGTTGTTTTTAAGCTTCAATCTTTTCTATTTTTTTATTTTATAATAATCTCTTCTTTTAATACGTTTCCTCTCTTCTACTAAATAAAAAAGAAAGAAAATTCAATATACGGTCATAGGCCTTTGTAAACTTCTCTCTAACCACTTAAATAATTTGGTTAGTGTGGTTTTCAAAGTGGCCAGATTTGTTACTCTTGCCTATTGGATGTTTTTTCTGTGTTGACACAGGCCTGTGTAGGTGTGCCATTGATAAACACATGATGTGTTTTTAAATTTGGTACCTCTTTTTTTCACACTTGAACCACTTTTTTGAACCCCAACACAACATGTGTCAGCTTATAATTCATCATAAACACTTCAGATTCTTTGTCATCACAGAACATTTTCTTCCCTTTTTTCTCTTTTTTTATTTTTGGAAGTTGAGGGGGGCATGCCCCTACATGGTTCCGCCGCTGCAACCTGGTGTGTGTGTGTGAAGATTAGCTTAATAAATATATACTATTATAAGTACAAATATGTAAGATTAGCTTAATAAATTGTATAAAGTTGTAAAAGAATAGATTTATATTTACAAGAAGTTATTGTGAAATGAAAATTGTGAAATGTTTGATATTCTCTAATAAATAATAGATTATCCTCCTACCAACATTATTAGTTGTTAGAGGACCTATTATATTTAAGTTTGGGATGCATGCCATTTCAAATTCCTAATTCAAAGGATCACCTGCCCTTGGGTTCAAATTCCATGTCTCAAATTTTGAATTGACACAGATGGTTGTGCTGTTGACTAGAGGACTGAAGATGTAACGTCAGTCCTCAAGACCAACTTAACCCTGCTCATTTACCAAGATAGATTGCTAAAATAATACTAGGGATCATAGTAAAACCAAGGGGTATGCCATGAGATGCACGCAACGATAGGCTTCTTATAACAAGACAAATGGTGGTTCCCTTGACTTATGGGGATCAAGTGCCACCAAGATTGGACCTGTTGGCCTAATATATAGCAACGTATCGAGGATTAGAGGATACTCTGAGAGGGAGAGAGAGAGAGAGAGAGAGAGAGAGTAGTATATGATCATATACTAGCGTGGTGCTTGTGCTAGTACTTGCGTGTTTGGTTCAATGGTTCAATCTCGTCATGGTGTAGAACCACTTTTCTTTCTCTAATATAGATAAATTAGATATAGATAAAAAATAAAAATAAATAAAATCTAACAACAAAGTAGAAGAAAATAAAAAAATAAGTCAGACAAGTCCGTCTCCCGTTTTTCTAAAGCCACCCCATCTCTTCCACAAAAGCGCGCCAGTTCTTTCTGTCATAGCAGACTGGCTCACCCGTTCCCTTTCACGTCATCTTTCATGTAAAGGGACCCGCGTCGCGAATCGATGACAGAAACTGACTTTATAACTCCTGCCTCCATATTTCATTCTTGCCCCCATTTTAAGATGATTCAGTTAAGCTGTTTTTGGAGTGTTGTCCAAGCAATAACGATGTTCGTTGCTATCATTCTGATGTTTCATCTACCGTCCAGTGACAAAAATGTGATTGTGGTCATGATCGGCATTTTTTTTTTGTTTAATCGTCACAATCATTATTTTCATTGGCCAAGAAAAGATCCGGCATTGAATCTACGCTTAGTGTGCTACGATTGAACACGATACGCCTCTACTGACTATCAATCTTACGAACATATATCATGATGATACTTCTACCAAAGCAGATTTTTATCGGTGTGCAAAAAAAAATGAGATTTTTAAATTGAATGTAATAAAAAATCTAGACATCCATTTTAAGTATAATCTTGTGAAACAAATAATAAGGGATTGAGTAATAACATTGAATTGTGTGCAATCAAAGGAAAAATTGACTGATCTATTTATTAAAAACCTTATAAAAGAGATATTAGTTATAACGTAAAAAAAAATGGAGTTAAGACCTATAGAAAATTACCAATGACTGGAACCCAATTGAAATGGTTCAATAGAATAACAAATTACTAAGTAATATACAAAAAACAGTAGGTAATACAAGATGGAGAATAATTTATATTGTCTATTTTTATAATGTAAACTTAGTAAAAATATTTCAAACTATAACGTTGAAAAAATTAAAATAATAAGACTCTTAATGAGTTTATAGATCTTTAAGATTAATGGTCAAGTTATACTGATTCTTCAAATAAATTCATCGATATCAATGTCGGAGTGGAGCTGTTCCTTATAAGATTTAGGTCGTTTTTAAAGCACTGGTAAACAAGATATGTACACATGGCCATAATGTGTAAACCTTGAAAAACACCATTAAGATTGTATATTGTATATGGATTTTAATATACCATAAGCATATAATTCAAAACAGTTCATTATATATCTTGGTGCATGAAAATTCAAATATAAGTTAATGTTCAAATCTTTGTATACCTTCATTCTATATACAATTCTTAAATATTCAGCTTATTTTATTATTATAAAATTAGGGGGAAAATTGTGGATATTTTAATTTCATAATAATATATTTATTATTTAATTTATTGTAAACATTTATTATATTAAATATAAAAAAAATATTTTATTTTAAGAATAAACCATTTGAGACATTAAAGGGTCAAATGAATGCATTTAAATTGATGACAGTTTGAAACATTTAGAGAATACTATTCTATTACTTAAACCGTTGCAAGCATTGAAAAAAGTTTAGAGTTTTGACAGTTACAAATGTTCAATTCAAGAGATTTGACAATTAAAAATGTTATTATATTATATACTTAATGATTTGATGTTTTACTGATTTTGAATTTAACCAACTAATTTATTATATTAAATCCTATATGTTGTGAATATTGAAACTGATTTCAAATATTTTATTATAAAATGAGAATTGGTTTTCATCCAATATAAAAGAGAAAAAAATACATCAACCAAGTTTTGTATTATGAAATACAAGTGATTGTTTATGTGTTTTAACAGTAGCTTTTGAAAAACAAGAAAGAGAACAACAATATTCTTTGGATTTTTCTTCATCTTTTTCTTTCCTATACAAAACAAGAAGTGGTGTTATTTGTACTTATAAGAACGTTCAAGCAATGTATGAGATAAAAAAAAAAAAACATTATGGCTCAATTGTATCTTTGAGACTTAATCGTCTGAACCATATTGCACCGATAATGAACTATTAACATCTTGAAGAAAGCGACAGCTAGACCGTGCCTTTGAGCAGAGATGATCCATGCAATTCCCTAAATTTTTCAACAAATCGCATGACACTCGTACTACTCTCCCGCTTGTAGATGAATTAACCTAACCCGACACCCACACCTAGTCGTTATGCTAGAAGAGAGCAAAAGTATAACATTGAATATTATTTCACTATATACTTGAGAGAATATACAAGTTGAGACTTTGTTTGTTGTTATAAAAATGAAGGATCCTTCTCTTTATATAGGTAAGTCATGTCTCTATGTCTCCTTAGGATCTTGTCATTTGTCTTTCTTTCGATGGTATGAAGTCTTCTAAAATGCTCAATCACTTCCTCTTATGGATTCTTCTAGAATCTTCTATAGAAATATTTATAACCATATTTCTAGGTCATAGTAGACTTTGACAAACTAGTACAGCTAGTATAACACAACTATCACGTATAAATTTATAATTTTATTTACACAATGTACAAGTGTGTTGGGTTAAACACCCAAACCTTGTCCTGTCATGACATGTAACTAATTATAAACTCAAGTTCAAAATAAAGTAAAAAAATATATAGTATTAATATATTAAAAAGCCAAAGTACATATTTTCAACATTAGCATATAAACAAAATATATCTAAGGTCCAAGTTTATATGGTTAAAAGTTTAGGTTTAAAGTCAAATTTTCTTACCACTTTAGCCATTGATTGACATGTGATTTGTTTTTAAATTCGATGCCTCTTTTTTTCACACCATATACACTACAAAGTCTTTGTTTTCATAGAACATATTCTTCCCCCTTTTTTTTTGGAAGTTGAGGGCTGACAGTTGCCCTCCCCCCTTTCCTGCCACCCACATGGTTCTGTCACTATATATATATGTGTGTGTGTGTGTGTATTTAGTAAAATTATAGTAGCTTATTCTATGAACCATCCAAAAACTACAAAGCAACAAAGCAAAGATCTAGATCATTGGTTGCTTACGAGGTTTCTATAAGAAGAAAAGGGAGTTGGATAATTATTTGTATTTACATGTGTGGACAAAAAAATTATGTTTACTTTCATGGAGTTGGTTTGCAACCCTCAAGATTTTCTCCAAAATGTTAAAGTTCAGATATCATTCAGAAGATTTCAATGGTTGACATGTGGCAAAATAATAAACAAAATTGAAAATGTGCAGTACAGTTTGTTGAGTTTTTTGGATACGTGTTGACCAACAAAATCTCCTAAACTTTAACTGAACTTTTAAAATCTGGAGACATTCTGTTGTCGTGTGTTTCATGTTTATACACTGCAGAAATCTCACCTATATAAATAATCAGTCGTAAGTTAAGATACAAAGAAAACAACATAGGTCAGAATCACAACTAGATTATCACTCCAATCTTAACTGTAACTCTCAAATTCATATAACAGCCAATTCAAACAAGAACGTCTAAAGAAACTTATGCTTTGTTAAGAAGAAACCATATTCAAGCATAAGGAGTCCACAATACAGCATCAAACAGGAAGGAAGAAAAAAAAAAGCTTCTAACATGTACTGCACATGACCAAACATGTGTGTAGAAAGTTTTAATGTCAGTATACTAAATAAAATGTCCAAGAAAAACATACTTTAGAACCAAAGGGTAGTACACGTTCAGGTGGCAAAAAATTCAGCCATATCTCCCTAGCTTCAAAATCAGCAGCAAGATTAGATTTCTCATCACCACCAAAATAGGTGGCATAGAATCGATCTGTTGGTAGCTTATACACCTGTAGATCAATAATCACATATAAAAGAACCAAAATATCAGATTACACAATAGGCAAGTACACACTGTTTTGATTATCATATAGGCAGACAGGCTTTATAAAGATATACAGATTGAAGCTCAGGCAGTAATTTTGTACAATCAGGCAATAAGAGACAATTTTTCCCAACCTGTGCGAGAAAAATATAGAAAATTAAAAATAAAAAAGTCTACTGACCTGTGTGAGAAGCTCCCATGCCCATCCAATGGCCTCCTTTTTGAAGTAGTCTCCAAATGACCAGTTTCCAAGCATCTCAAAGAAGGTATGGTGGTAAGTATCTTTCCCCACGTCATCAAGATCATTGTGTTTCCCACCAGCTCGAATGCACTTCTGGGTGTTACATGCGCGTGTAAGTTTACTCAAGGACGTGTTAGGATCAGCAGTTCCTAAAAAGATTGGCTTAAATTGGTTCATACCTGCAAAAAAATAACATTTCAGTCTGAATTTTTGGTCTTAATAACAGAACCAATGCAACTTCCAAAAGTATAACCAAAAAACATCCACCAGTAATCCAAAATCACAAACCAACAAAAACTCCAAATTTTCCCCTTAAAATGTAGTGTTCCTGCTATAGACGTTAAAAATAAATTTAAATTTAAACGTGAGTTCTTCAAGGGACTCAACCACCTTACGTTAGAGACGCTTTTGGGATTTCAAAGATATTCTCTCTCACTAGATAACTTCAAAATAAATAGTCATCTCTCCTTAGATCCAGGAAGAGATCAGATTACACCAACAAAAGAAACTAACATATCTTACCTATGGAAGACTAGGAAGCTAACAAACCAAACCAAAAGACTAGTAACTATCC
>JAOXJP010000017.1:6068947-6082800 GCA_025762735.1 Platanus orientalis
GCGTAACAGGATTCATGTAGCCGACCCCAAATAGTTGGGATAAGGCTGTTTGTTGTTGTTTGTTGTTGTTGTTGTTGACTGTCTGAGAATTTAGAAATGCTAAAACTTGTCATGTCCTTGTTACTGAGTGTTACACTAATAAGGAAGAAACTCGAGGACTTTCGAATATTGGGGTTTGACCGTCATTAACCTATAGCACTAAAGAAGAGATACAGGAGGGGACGTGGAATCAAGTTTAAGGAAAGTGTCACTAACACGCCTCGGTCATAATTTTACTTACAACAGTACTTCTTGATACAAGTGAACAAGAAAACCTATAAATGAAATTTTGATTTTGATTTTGTGTTGCGCTCTACAAGTTGTTTGTATTTGTGTAGAAACCCTATTAGCTCTGTTATTTATTTTTATTTTTGTTTTTTATGAATTAACTATGTTATTTTTACAACATCCTCTACTACACGAGCATCTTGCAAGCGTTTTGCAATGCACCATACTACAAAAAAAAGCTGAAAATATTCACCCAATTGTTTTTTTAGGTATGTGTTGCACTATAATGCAACTTTAATTGAAATAGAGGTGGACAAATCATCTATTACCAATGTATGGCCTATACCATAGACCGACGTGGTATGTCTTGAATTTGGTTCATCTTTTTAGTGTCTCAGCTTTGGTGCAAAATCCCATGTGCAAAAGTGGTGCAAAATGCATTTGGGCCTGACACATCAGTATCGGAATAGTGATTTACACTTTTTGGGGTAGATTTTTTCACATTTTGATGCTGATGTGTCCAGCCAAGTGCATTTTACACCTCTTACACACCTGACATTCGTACCTAATTCGAAAGGTCTCTATATATCTACTTTTTTATTTGAGCACTTTTTTTTATGCTTTTAACCCTATACCATGCCATGTGTAACCCCGTGGTATGGTCACAAAAGATTTGTGCCCGAAGTAGAGGATCGTGAATGTGCTATCAAACATGGCTAAATGATCAGCTGCAGCTTTTAAGTAAAAACACACAAAAAGGCAAAGACCCCATGTTAAAAGACAAAACAACCCATGTAAAAAAGATAAAATACCCATGCTTTCTTGCGGTGCTACTTAAAAGCTACAGCAAATTTGCTGCAGCTGATCACATCTCATCAAACATGTGTGTATTTTTTTGTTTTGCTGTTGTTAGTCGTTGGTGGGCTGCGTTTAAAGTTATCAAACATGTTTGGTCGTTACATTTAGTACATTCAAGACACGGCACGTGCGCTAACAGCGCCTACTAGTATGCGTCCAGTCTTGCTTGTCATATTGCAAAATGACAAGACTACACACTCGGTTTCACGAAAAGACACTGGGAAGGCAGCTTTTGCCCGTGAGCGAGACCACGGCACTTTTCCCAGGAGATTCAGCCCGGAGTGGAGAAGTTGAAGGAGAGCAAGCGACCGGGATCCTGCCCACCACCTCGGTACGTCATCGTACGACACGCTTATGCTTTCCTCTGCTAAAATTACTTCTTCAAAAGCTGCTTCAATGGCGGAATTAGGGTTTTCCACCGTATAGAGATCTTATTCGGTTTCTGTTATTTCTCAGGAATTTACCCTCAGAAACGATGGGAAACACTTCGTCAATGCTCACACAGTACGACATTGAAGAAGTCCAGGAACACTGCAACCACACCTGTAACTTCAATGCATTTATTTTTTCCGAGACATGATTTTTGCGATTGATAAGGTGCTGATCAGGATTGGTGTTTCTTTGCTCGTTCAGTTTCACAGCAAGAAATCGTTTCACTCTATCAGAGGTTCTGTCAGCTGGATCGAAATGGAGGCGGATTCATCTCTGCAGAGGAGTTCTTATCCGTGCCGGAGTTCGCTGTCAATCCTCTTTCTCAGGTTGTTGATTCCCTTAAGTTTTCAGACTATGCATGTTCCACTTCTTAAATCTAATGTATCTGAATCAAATGAGATAATTTTTTTTTTTCAGAGATTGTTGAGGATGCTGGATGGCTTGAATTTTAAGGAATTTGTAGCTTTCTTGTCTGCATTCAGTTCTCGTGCAAGTGTGCAACAGAAAATCGAATGTAATTGCTTCTGTACTCTGTACTTGTGGTACATTATGTTTCTGCATCCAGATTTAGTACCTTCCTTCCCTCCCTCTCTCAGGTTCTGTGTTTAATTCTCTCATTCTCTCTTTAAATTTTTAATTGTGTCATTTTTTGTTATAGTTATCTTCAAGGTTTATGATTTGGACTGCAATGGGAAGGTTACTTTCACCGATATGTTGGACGTATTGCGAGATTTGACAGGATCATTTATCTCTGAGCAACAGAGGCAGGTCGGTTTTGGATTAGTCCTTTTTTCTTAGCCTTTGTTTTCCTTTCTGTCCTTGTTCTTTTTAATTTTGTATTGTTACTATTATGAGGCAAGTTTGGAATGAATATCTCAATTCAATTGCAACGGCCTTCTCTAAGGCTGTCATTGTTGCGATTAATTATCTCATCCCGCTACCTCATTGAACCATTCTGATTAGCTTAAGTTGACTCCAGCGCGTTTAAAATCTGGTAATGTAATCTGGGATGATACTTAGTTGGAGTGTGGAAGAATATTTTGTCTTTTAGATCACCCTGAATACATTGCCAATCAACCATTAACTCCTTGCATGGTTTGTGAAATTACCCAAACGATGAATGCTTGGGATTGGTGGAGTGTCAATTTTGATTAGGTGAACTAATTGATTGATGTATGATATTGAAGGCAAAGGTTTACAAGCTAAACGTGAAATGCTAAAGGGAAGTAACTTTGTTGTTAAAAGGTATTATCATATGTGTTTTGCCCCTGATTCATCATGTTCAAAGTAGAATATTCATAAAAAAAAAAAAAAAAAAAAAAAAAATCGTGTTCAAAGTAGAATATAATGCATATTTGTCAATTTTACTTAACTTCTGCATATTGAGTGCAAAGTCTGTATGGTTCTGGGTTTATATCCCATTTCTGTTAGATGCTGTAAAAGTCTCAGTGAGCTGCTGTAAGTGGAGAAAAGTCCTTGATAGCATTTATTGCTGAATAAATTTTAGATTGGAGGGTTCATAGCAGCTAACTGTATATCCTTTTTAGGTGGGCAATTTTGGGGCTAGGCAGACCATGAGCAGACTTTAAAAGAATAATATACAATCGGTAATATATACAACCACTAGCATCTCGTAAGATCCAGCTAGTGAGCTTGATAATATTGAGGACACATAAACATGTTCATTAGAGATTTCTTGATCAAAGTGCTTTGGCATCAAATACAGGAGATAGAATTGGATGAGCAACATTATGATGGGTAATGTTGAGCTTGTATCACCCATCTTCAATCTGTGGATTCAAGGGGTTCGCATGCATAATTGAGATATCTCAGATGTGTATTTTGGTGTAAAGTTTGTTTAACTCCAAGATAGAGTGAGGTGATTGGTTGTTGGGTTATTGGTAGTTTTCTTACATTTTAAGGTTGCTTGATTTTCAAATGCTTATCTTGGGTTTCCCCTAGGGGCAAGTTACCATTGGTACGTAATATGAAATCAGTGGTGAAACACACGAGGAGGCCAATGTTGCTAAAATCTGATGATCTGTATTCTGTTATCTGAGTTGTATGATTAAATTTAATCATAGGGATTTTGATTCAAAACTTACTATTGAATCCTTCTAACAAATGATCTATTGACTAGTGTTAGAATCTTGTGAAGCAAAGTTGGTCCCTTGAACCTTCATGTAGTTTTGCTTTCAAATTATTTCTCTCAACCCTTATTCATTGTCATTAATCTTTGTCCAAAATTTTCATACAAAAAGATTTGGAACCCTTTAATCCATATTTACCAGAGTGAGAAGTGAAAACGACAATAAAGTAAATAACTATAAGTTTCAATAATTTCAACTTATAATACAATAAAGTGAATATAACTTAAAGAAAGTACTAAAAAACTTAAAGCCTATACCATGTAAGTAACAAAGAATCATGACATATAAATCAATATGTAAACCACTTGTTATTAGTATGGCCAGCCATACCTTATACATAAGATATTTTTTTGATACTTTATACCTTAGAGTCAGACTATAGAAAACTTGTACAAAAACCTTCGGATTTGAATCTTTTTTATTTGATTGGAATAAAATAATATAAATAATAAATTCAATATTAAATCTTATTTTTTCCTATAAAACAATTACTAAATCTCTTGGATAATATTTTATTCAATGTTAATAACATAAGGATTTACATTAAATAAAATACAATACTGTTTCTTGGATCATTTCCCAAATGATTTTCTAGATGTTTCTACTCGCTTTTCCAAAGGCTTTCACTTGTTTTCCTAAATAGCTTCCACTTGCTTCACCGCGCTTCCTAAATGTGGGAAGTACTCTTTCTACTACATGGGGAAGCATAATAGAATTAACTTCCCAAACGAGCTTCCCAGAGAGTGAGATTCCCACCTTATACCAACTACCAAGCTTCCCCGCAACTATGCTTTAATCCCTCCTTAGGTGGAAGCTTTCGTTTGGACCACGGTTCTTAATAGGATCAACATAATGGATATGCTCCAAAAAGAAGGCCAGACAAAACCCTTTCTTCTCACATTTGCTCCTCTATGTATGAGAGAGGGGGAATCTAGCCCCCATTTATTGTTGTATTGCAACTTTTCGTTTGCCATATGGAATTTCTTCATTCTAAGGATGCAAATTGCATGGGTAATGATGGCTCAACCTATAGATCTCATTTACTAATGGAACAGTGGATTTCCAGGGCCTTGGGACATAAGTTTTTAGAGTGGTTTTGTGCATTGAATTTTTGGGGACTTTTGATAGAAACGAATTGCTAAATCTTTGAAGACAAGAGAAGAGGGCTTAGTGTGTTGGTTGACTCTGTTTTGTGTAGTGGTGGGTTGGATGATGTTATCTATTAGTTACCTCACTAAGACCTTGAATTGCAATAATTTTTCCCCATCTCATTGCGTTTTTTAGGATTTGGAGACGATGCAGGTGATTGGTAGAGGCCATGATGTCACAACCAAAATTTTCTCTCTGTAAAACTATGTGGCATCCCGACCATTACCTAACCAAAACTAGCCTTAACACTATTCAAGTCCTTTTCTGACCCACCAATATGCTCTACATGCATTGACAAGGATATTGCTCACCAAAAACATAAATACGTTAAGTCTTGCTTGACCAACTCACAAGTTCCTTCGTAGCGTCCTTATCATGCTTGTCCCACTCGCAGGATCCCTCATGTCATCGTTGCCTACTAGCTAGCTCCCTAGCTCCGAACCATACTAAGCCAAGCACATGACTAGTTAGCTACTTAGGCATGCACACCATGCCATCGAAGCACACCTCAAATGACCACGAAGCTCCTAATTGCTCCTGCCAAGTAGTATTGATGACCAACATGCTTATAACACATTCCTTGAGTTATCGCTCGGGACATTAAGCCCATTGACATGCATGACACCTAAGAAAGGCACTATGGCATTCCTTGCAAAACGTCACTCCCACGCCTTGCCTTATCACCAATGGCTTTCCTTAGCCAAGCCAGGATTTTTCCCACCATTAGGACAAGGCATATCCAAGCACACAGGCCACAAGATAGCTTACTCGATCACCGACGTGCCACCACTGTCACATATGACATGCTAGTAGTGCACACATAGGTGACCTCTAGTCTAAAGCCAATGCACAGTGCCGCCCATGCCTAGAGCCCTAAGCATTATCCCAAGAGGGAACCCAACCCCCAAGGGAACCTTAGACAACCCCTACTGGAAGCCTAGAGCTGCCCGCAACCATTGTTAGGGGGTGCAGTTGCAATTTAAGCTCATGCAGGTTAGGTGCATGTCTTATTGTGCACACCTTGTTGTGCCGCCCATGCCCCTAACACACCACCTTGCCCATGCCAATGGCCATGGCTGATGTGCCCATGCACACGCTAAAAGATATGTCCATGACACTCCCCCACTTATCTAGTTGATATCATCATCAACACATCCCCTAAGGGCTCACCTTCGGCTTGCACACCTGTTCCTTGAGTCTCGATTATCCTGAATCATCGCCCAATACGAACTCGGTTTGGAAACTTTGTACACCGTATACTGCTTGACTAATCTTTTAGCCTTCAAGGCACTCTTAGTGTAACACCCTATACCTAAATTTAAGTAAGTTTAGAGAACCCGGACTTGGCATTGTGTCTAATTTGAACCCTTGGTCATTGTGAGCAATATGACCGTCCTCAATTCTCAAGAGACCTAGAGATGGCTTAGATTGAACCGGGAGAACCCTTGGATCGTTTGGATTAGACTTTGGAGGCCCAAAAGTGAAAAGACCAAAATTCAGCAAAAAGTGTCAGGTGTGACTGATCACATATTTTTCTTGACTGATCACAACTCGTGACCCGTGTGTTCGGTCACGAACAAGAGTCACATCATTCAGGTGCTGTTTTGACTATTTCTGACCGATCACGAATTTCCCTAACTGATCACACTTGTGACTGATTACAAGATTTGTGATTGATCACGAGTCCTGACCCATCACAAATCTCGTGACTGATTACGACTCTAAATCCGAGAAAAAAATATAAAACACGTACGGGATGACGTGTCAAACTTCTATCTGGCCTCTACATGAGTGAGATTTCATTTTAGATGAATCCTAATCCCTTTTATACCTAATTTGGGTCGTTTAGACTACTTAGAACACAATGAGGAAGAGTGAGAGAGAAATTGGAGGATTTGGAGAAGGGAGAAGAAATTTATATTCTCCAAGCTTCGGTAAGTTGTTAGAACCTAGATTTAGCCTAAAATAGTTTTGGTTTTTAGTTTTCTACCTTTGTTTATAGTTTTTAATCATAAAATGCTTTGTTTACTCATTAAAGGAGGAATGATTGACAAAGGCAAGGAGATTGTAGAAGAGGAGCTTCTTGGAAGTAAGATTTGAAGCATTTGGTGAGTATATATTCAGTTTATACTCAGAAGTATGATTTCCGTTCCATGTTTCAATGATTTGTGGCTTTGGTTGGTAGATTTACATCTATCGCTCTTGAGAATGTTGATTTCATTGAGTTGGATTCTAGTTCCTTTGGATTAAGTATGTTAGTAAGGTTTTACTATATTTTCATGAGTTCTTGGATTATAAAGCTATTGCCATGATGTTAGCATCTTGATTAGGAGATCTTGATGATCTCTACTCTATTTGGGAAGGTTTTGGAGAGGGATTCATATGAAATGGGTGGTTTAAAAAATTCCATGTGGTGTTTATTGGTTCATCTTCTGATTTTCCTTTGAAATTCCTAATTTCTTGCATTTTACCTATTTGTTGAAATGTCATATGTTTAATTCTCCATGATTTACATGTCTTTTGGATGCCTTTGAATTCTTTGCTTACTACTTACTTTGATGGATTCCTTTCATTTTATGTCAATCCATGTTGAATTGTGTTAATTCTATTGATTCCCATGTTAGAATCTTAGAATTCATGTGTATTACTTTGGGCTTTGCATCTGTTGAAAGTGTTTGGTGGCATGAGCATGTTACTTTAGCATGGTTTTCTTATATGTTTTCATGGCGCATCTTATTTGGACTTCTACATGAGTTTTGAAACATATGAGCTACTTGATTTTATCGAGGATGGTATTTGATACGAAAAGGTTTTTTATTCATGAGCATCCTATCTGTCTTTAGGATTGGGTTAAACATCTTCATTTGCATATCAGTATTTGACCCCTTACATGTGATTTATCTCTTCGGTTTTGGCTTATGAGAGATGACATATGGATATTTTCAAACGACTTACTTATGTAGTAGTTACTTTACTTTACATAAGCATGTTTTGGCATTCGACTTCGGACATGTGGATTTGATATGATACCCATATATGAGAACATGCTCTTTTGAGCCTAGAGACCCTCAAGTAGGTTGGTCCTTGTGATCTTCGGGTACCCTACTGTCAGGTCATATCAATAGGCGAAGGGACACTAATTGCATAGAGATTTATTATGTATGCTTTTTATATCCCCAGGGACGCTTATATATGTTTGATAAACGTAGCCTTAGAGACCCTATATGGGTTGTTTATCTTAGGCTCGGAGACCCCTTTGTGGGTTGGCCTTTATGACCCTCAAGTACCTAATCACCGGGTCACATCAATAGGTGAAGACGGTTATTGTGTCCATTGGTCTTACGGCCCCAGAGACCCATAGTGGGACGACCATTCGTGGCAAGAGGCTCCTTTGTGAGTAATTTGTATATGATATGATTTGTCAAAGACCTTATATGAGTTACATGTTTTGGATTTGTTGGAGACTCTTACATGAATTATATGTTTTGATTTTGTCAGAGACCCTTCATGATTCATTTATATTTACACTTGTTTTGTCGGAGACCTAACATGGGTTCATTTATATCTGGTTTTAATATTTGACGGAGACCTTTATGGGTTAGCATATGACACATCGTATGTAATATATACATGTTTTGGTTTGGTACACGTTGGACGCTCTTCTGGTTGTCCTGTAGCATATGCATACTCGAATCTTAGTAAGGATAAATATTTGGTTTATTCGTTGTACTCGCATATACATTTTAATTCTTCAATTCATCATGATTTATTCTATTTGCTACTATGATTATCTTTGACCTTATTTGTGTGGCATAAATTGCGTACCTTTTCTCTAAGCCCATCTAGCTTATCAAAAAATTGATACCACCCGCAGATGGAGTCTTGGAGGACAAGTAACTATAGAGGTCGTTTGGGATGCGATGACGGGAGGAGTTGGATTAGGCATTTAAGCCCGATGATATGATGTTTTATTTTCAGTCTTTAGTTTATCTATTGGACATATGATGTATTTGTTTTAGTACTTTGATTGGGCCCCGACTGGGCAAGGATTTGTATATGATTATGGGTATGTTGAGGCCCCTTTATTTTGGTTATGAGAGATTTTGGATATGTAATGTACATATTTCCATTGCACTTGATTTAGTTTATTGTTGTTTATATTCCGTTGCGATGAGTTTGGATTAAATGAACTTAAATGGATAAAAGAAAGAAATCAATTTATATACAAAGTGAAGTGAGATGGATAAATGGACAATACATTCCAAATACGGGATCTTTTGGCTATGAGATATGAGTTCGGGGCGTGTTACCTAGTGTCACGGATTTGGATTTGGGCACGAACCACGGCTCAAGGATTCGGGTTATGATACCTAGTGCCGCTGTATGCGTTTCATTGCACACATACATGCCTTTGTACAAAGTTCGTTGTGTACCTACACGATCTGTTATGCACCAATGTTCATTCTAGGATGCGTGGTTGACTCTCCAAGCAACATTTTTTTTCTTATGATTTTTCTTGATTTTTGAGACAATTGCGGCTTCAGACTCTTTTGAACACAGTTCAATTAGCAAACAAACTTGACCCAAGCCCTACTTTGCCCTCGAAATCAGTCCAATTCGCCTTGTTCCCAAGGCAGGATCCTTTAACTGCATCGCTCATCCTGTGCCTAAAAGCCTAGCTTTCTGCAAACAAACTTGTGACGTTGTTCGTCAAGTCATTGATCTCTCCTCTAGAGTTCCAACCCATGCACCTCTCAAGCCAACCGCAATCCATTGATGCTTCCGTTAGGACTCTTAACTTTGTGAGCTTGGCCCATCTTAATTCAACAATGCCAAATTGCCATTGATTTTAACACGAAAGCTTCTATACAATCCCATTCCTTGAACATCCTCTTACCTATCCAACCAAGATGTATCCCAAACATTTTAGATGTTCAATAGCTAACAAACTTACCCATTGCTCGAAACTACCCTTGTACTATCTATCGTGCATTGCCTCTTCGAGGACTTACCTGTTTTGATTGGCTTCCTGACCTAACACACAATCTTCTAGATGCTTGTTCCATACCAAACATTGTACTCGCTATAGCATAAAGCCAATCGGCTTCTCAATTCTCCTAAACTCTGTAAATTGTCAACGCAACAATCACATTGACATGCAACCAATAGTGCTTGTAGGTCCTCCAACCTTTTCTGTCTTTGGAACTCAGTCCGTTGAGCTCCCCATCTTGTGGCCAACACCCCACTCTTGGTGTTCGAAACCACCTATGCCAAATCACTTGGACTTCCATACATCATCCATGGGCTTTTCTTGATCTTGCTTTGACAATGTGATGCAGAACGGTGGAGAAGAAACCAAAAATTGATGTGGAATAATTTCCTAAAGCCTTAAATAATTTAAAATAAAGGATGCAAAAGCCAAATAAATGAAGAATTGAAATTAGCACAAGTGGCCCCGCAATAAGAGAAAATAGATAATAAAATCACAAAAATAGAGTTTAGAAAAATATAGAATGAAAAGAAGAAGAAAAGAAGGAAAAGACCAAAAAAGGCTATTTATGTAATTTTGGACAAAAAATATAAAATGACCAAAATGCCCCTTAATGCATCATAAAATTCTGAAATTTTTATAGCCTTTTTTGATGTGTTTCAAGGTTCTACAGTTACAATTTCATTAAATTCTGACAAGAATTGATGGGTTAAATTGCAAAATTGTAGAAACTTGAAGGTGCTTTAACGGAGTTTAAGAAGAAGAAGAAAAATAAGAAAGAGAGGAGAATAAGAAACTAAGAAATAAGTAGAAAGTGAAGAAGATATGAGAGATAACTTAGAGAAAAATGGAGGGTGAGGTGGGTACTCACAAGTGCACTAAGGTGCTATAACCTACATTAAGAGAAAAAAAAGCTTAGGCGATGGCATCATCCCTTGGAGAGAACATAGCCAGAGCCACACCTTGGGAATACCCAAATCTTCACCGTGAACTCCAACATAACCTATATCAAAGGCACCCCATCTTGGCTCTGATACTCCACTTGTATTAGTGGTCATTTTATGACTTTAACCATTGTTTAGATACCAATTGTATCAGAGGTAGTTTCTTTAATCTCCACTCTGATACCAATTGTATTAGAGGCAATCTATTTTCCCATAAACTCTACTCTGATAGTAACTATCACGATCAAATTTTTCTCTCTGTTAAACTGTCAGCGTCCTGACCATCACCTAGTTAAGAGCAACTTTAACACCATTTGAGTCCTTCTTAGCCCACCGATATGTCCCATATGTACTGACAAGGATATTGCTCACCAAGAACACTGAAATGTTAAGCCTTGCTTGACCAGCCAATAAATTCTTTGATTGTGTCCCTATGACACTTATCTCACTTGAAGGGCCCCCCATATCATTGTTTCCTGCTAGCCCGCCTCAAACCGTACTAAGCAAAGCACACGACTAGTCAACTACTTAGGTGTGCATACCGTGCCATCGAAGCGCACCTCAAATGACCACGAAGCTCCTAGTTGTCCTGCTAAGTAGTATTGAAAGCACCACAGGTTCCTTCATTGCATCCTTATGACACCTGTCCCACTTATAGGGTCCCTCGTGTCATCGTTGCCTACTGAACAGTTCCGAATCATACTAAGCCACGCACATGACTAGTTAGTTAGCTACTTAGGCATGCACACTGTGCCATCGAAGTAGATCTTTAACGACCACGAAGCTCATAGTTGCTTTGTCAAGTAGTACTGAAGGCCCAACATGCCTACAACACATTCTTTGAGCTAATGCCTGAGATTAAACCCACTGACATACTTGACACCTAACAAAGGCACCATGACGTTCTTTGCAAGATGTTGCTCTTGTGCCTTGCCTTGCCACCAAAGTGGCCATCCTAAGTCAAGCCAGGATTTTTCTTAACACCAAGACAAGGCACACCAGAGCACATAGGCGATGAGATAGCCTACTTGATCACTGACGTGCCACCACTATGTGTTGAAGTATTCGGAGACTTATATGTAATAAGGGTACTATATACCCGTATACCTTTGGTATACCACATGTAATGTATACCAATACTCTTTTTGATATCAATACAAAGAAAGTATGAGAATAAATCCATACGGTTGATCCAAACTCATCTCTTCTCTCGTTTCTTCTTCTTCTTATCTTTCTCTCAGACGCATAAATAACGTTTACAACCTAGAAAATCAAGTTGGTATCAAAGTGAGACGTGATCGGGCATCCCGATGCAAGGGGATGATGCTGACATCAGCATATCCGTATGCTGACGCCATCAAACTGTACTATCGACTTGCGTGAAAGTTTAGGGTTTTGAAAGATTTTGGTCCCCTTGTGTTTATGGTGATTTTTGCGATTTTTTTTTTTTATGCATGGTTGAATTATTTTGAAGTTTTTGGTGAAAAGACCCCCCAAAAGCTCCGTTTTTTGGCAAATCATAGATCTACAGGGATTGGAAGTGTTTCAGATCGATTCTTTCGAAAAGAGTGACCATTTTTTTATGAGGAATCTTTAGAAACAAGTCTCATCTTGTTTCGTTTGGTGTAGAGAGATCTAGCTATTTTCAGCCAGGTAAGTTCGGGATGCTTGGGATGATTTTGGGGCAATGTTGGGCTTGTTTTTTGTAATTTTTTTCCGATCCCTCTGAAAGGGTTGGTCGTTTTTAAAGGGGAAATCATTTGAGATAGGCCTTATAAAGTTTGGTTGCAATTTGAAGGATCTGTGGTGTTTTTTTGGCCGGTAAGGGCATGACGGCTGAGATGAAAAATTGCTACCTTGCTTTGTTTTTTGTGCCTTCAGATCTGAAGGTCCAGTGATGTGAATGGTGATTTGTAATCCTCTTTAGATGTTATTTGGGTGCTTTCTCTAATTATTCGGGCTGATTATTTGTGTGAGGTAACCCTGTGGAGTACAAAATGTCGGAAGTATCGACAGAGTCTACCAAGACGGATGATACTCAGAGTGGTCTGAGTTTTGTTGGTGCCAATATCACCTATGGGTATCTAGGGTGATAATCTCGGTGCACAAATCACCATTGTCAAGTTGGATGGGACGAATTATTTAGAATGGTCCTAATCCACGAAGATGTATATTGATGGAAGGAGCAAACTTGGCTACATCAATGGCCATGTTCCATTTTTCTCTCGTTCCACCACCTCTCTTTAGGGGTAGAGTTTGAGTCATGAAGAGAGGTCTCAGTGTTTGCCTTCAATGCTCCCACTTTCTCTTACTCCAGTTTCTCCATTCTCCTTTGACATCCCAACTCCAGACAATGGGAAAAAGCTATTTGTTTATACAAGGAGGAAGGACACAACAAACGATCCAACCCTAGTTGCCTCTTCGGATCCAAGTAATTCTCTAGCTCATATTCCTCTAGTTTCCTCTGATAATGATATTCATTCTGTAAATGATGATCTTCCCATGACACTTCGCAAATGAAAGAGATCTTGTACTAACCATCTTGTCTCTAACTTTGTATCCTATAAGACCTTAAATCTTGTGTATTGTACATTTGTTGGATCTGTATCTTCTGTATAGGTCCTTTCCAGTCTGAAAGAGGCAATCTCTCAAAGTTAGTGGCAAAATGCAATGTGTGAGGAGATGACAACATTGGAGAAAAATAGGATATGAGAACTTGCGGACCTTCCAATGGGAAAGCAACCAGGGTGCAAGTGGCTTTATAGTGTTAAATACAAAGCAGATAGATCCATTGACGAGTATGAAACAAGACTGGTAGCAAAGGGATTCACTCAGACATATGGTATTGATTACCAAGAGACCTTTGCTCTAGTGGCCAAGATGAACTCCATCCGAGTGTTACCATCTATTGCAACCAACAAAGAATACCACTTTGGCAACTAGAGGTGAAAATGTATTTCTTCATGGTGATCTACATGAAGAAGTGTGATGTGGACAATCAAGCAAGACTTATACATGTACCCCCACATAAGAGGGCACGGTTTAGATGCACATATTATATGG
>JAOXJP010000017.1:6089889-6127308 GCA_025762735.1 Platanus orientalis
CCAACTATACGGCGTTATTCTTCTCATAGAGGTGAACACAACCACATGTGGACCCACCTCAAACGTCTTGTGGATCCCACTTATATTCTAGCTCAAAGATGACCAAACAGTCATGCTTTAAAACCGTTTCTAACACTATCATCATGGGGGTGATTCTTTAGATCAATGATGAAGGTGTTGCATATCTATCCAACTATAAGACAGCAACAGAGGCTGCAGCATAGATGCCATTCATACGAGTCTAAAAACTGAACATTAGGCAGAAAAAATGTGGAGGATTAATGCCTCCTGGCCAAATTTCACAAGTCAAGAAACCGAAAATAAGGCGGAACAGATGCTTAGGATTAACACCTCCAGGCCAAATTTCGGTTCCTCAGTGCATAAGAAAGGGTTGGCAGTTTTGAGGTGGGAGTAATAGTTGAAGGGGAGGATACATGGGGACTTTGCACCAAGGAAGGTTGAGAGGAGCTGGTTTGCACACAGGGATGACATGGCTGCACAATTCGAGAGAAGAACAAATCCCCATAAATCCTTTCGTGTATTAAACCTAAAGCATTTGTGGGTGGATAAGAGGGACATTGTTTGTGCAGCATGTGCAAAATTTTATTCAACATTCTTGCCAATGCAACAAAAGGGTCTAATTTAAAAACATGAACAATGAGTGTATAAAAGCCAGACTAATTGTGATGGGGCCCTTTGCTTATGATATAATGAGGAATTACATAGCTCAAGAAAAGCTAAAGGGCTATAATGAAATGGTAAAGAATCAACGGTGACACAATTGGGCTCATTGTTTTATGCAGAACCAAGGCTATGAGGCTAGAGTCGAGCATGTTCCTTAGCACTAGTGAACACAAGCTCGCAACTGAAAAGTAATTGGGCCCGTTCCTAAGCTGATAAAAGACAAAAAAATAAAAATAAAAATAAAAATTGCAATAATAGTGAATAGTTGAAGGAGAGCCAAGGAGATGAAGATCTTGGGCTGGAAATTCTGCCAAGAACACACCCACGTCAGTGGTTTTCTCACACCAAAGAAAACTAGTCCCAAACGAGATATTTAGTATATAATATTCAAAAGCTCTTTTACAAAATAAGGGTTGCCCCTTTATTGAACAAGGAGGGGACGTCCACCCTTTTGGACCTTCAACCAAACCATTTAATGCTTGTAAAGAAAAAGTAAACAAAATCCCTTTTCACATGTAGCTAATCAATATATATATATATATATATATAATCACATGTAGCAAACTTCCTTTCCCAAATAAGCTTTAAAAGCAAGTATTACTTTCCAATAATAATAATAAATTTTTTATAAGAAAATTTTATTTAGGGGATAAGACATCCCCCAAAGCCGAAAACAGCAAGCCCCTGCAAGGAAAAAGAGGGAACTAACAACTTTTAACAAAATTAACCCAGCCCATTGTAAGGTCTAAAATCGACCAATTAGCAAAATATTTAAAAATTAAGGCCCACCACAAACACCTATCACAAGCTCTTCTATACACTTTGTACAAGGGTTCTGAATAGTTCTCATGTACGAGGGTTCTGAATAGTTCTCAAAAATCCTATTATTCCTCTCCAGCCAAAGGGACCACTAGATGAAGCAAATCCACAATCTCCAAATTTTCTTGCCTTTAGTACCTTTCTCGAATCAAGTGTCCAATGCTCAAGAAGGTATGACATATGATTAGGAAACACCCACGATAAGCCTACCTCAAACAACAATATCGAACACACCTCATATGAGAAGGGGCAATGGAGGGGAATATGATCAATCGAATCCTCTGCATAATGATATAGAAAGCACATATTGGGAAGGGAGAAGCACCTCTCTTGTAGATTGTCTAAGGTGAGAATGCGACCTTTGGGCGCTATCCAAGCAAAGAAAGACCTTAGAAGGAGCATTACACTTCCAAAGCAACATCCACGATAAGGAAGTTCCAACATGAAACCCAAAAGACACATAACAGGATTTCACTAGAAAAATGCCATTAACTTCAAAGGGTCATCAATGAGAGTACTCGTTATCAATAGTAGGCTGAATGAGCATCTCTCCACTTCCCAATTGTTAAGATGTCATCTTAGTTGAACATTCCATCCTAAGCCTTCCCCATCATTTCCCCAATAGTTAGCCACAAAAGCTTTCATATTGGATGCAATATTAAATATAGATGGGAATTCCAACCTTAGAGATCTTGGGCAACACCACTTGTCATCCCAAAGAGTGTTCATCCCATTACCCGCATCCATTGTGATAATCCCCCTAAAATGATCAAGCATGGTTATAATACCTTTCCAAAGGCTACTCTGCGAGGCCCTAGAACACTTCTCGATTCCCATTTGTTGATAACATCATACTTATCAGCAATCACCTTCCTCCAAAAGTTATTTTCTTCCATCCTAAAGCGCCACAACCACTTTGAAAGAAGTGCCTTGTTCCACGTTCCCAAAATCATCTTGCTGACAAGCTAGCTAAATGAAGCGTTGAGCAGACCGAAACGTATGAAGGAGAGTCCATGCCAAACAACATTACATGATGGGTTTGGTTTGGGGCTGATGGGTTTTGATTGTATTTTCTCTTGTTTTTCCCCTTGTGGTTGTTTGTGTTTTAGTTTTTTGTCTTTGGTATTGTTGCCTGTAAATTTGTTGGTTTTTTTTTTTTTTTTTACTTTTAATAATCTAGATCATTAACCGTCAAAAGAAAAACTACGCAAAAAGTGCCTTGTTAATGTCTCCTACTGAACCGGCAAGGTGCTTAGGCTTGCAAACCTCTTTCCATGCCACCAAGTGAATATTCTTGTCCTCCTTCCATCCCTCCCATAAAAAGTCCCTTTACATTTTTTCAATCAAGTTAGCCATGAAGATAGAATGGTGAGAAGAGACAAGAAATAAGTGGGTAAGCTAGTGAGCACAGATTTAAGTAGACCACCCTTAGAAAGATACATACCTTTCTATCCTCCAAACCGATTCTAGATTCAAGAGAACACAGGGTTCCACACTTCTTTCCGCTTAAAGGAGCCAAGAGGGAGACCCAACTAAGAGGTAGGAAGAGAGCCCAACTGACATCCTAACACCTCGACTAGGCTCCGCAAATTGGAAACTTGCCCCACATTATCAATCCCAATGACACCATTAATTATTCCACCAACCTCCACTAAGGTTTGTATGGGTCAACCAATGAACTAAAACCAAGTCCATCGGGCCAACCACAAATTCAACACAAAATAACTTCTTTGGTTAGACCACTAGTTCATGCCTAAGATTTGGACTTCTTCAATCAGTCTTGCTTCTCCAAGTAAGCTAATATAACATGGCCTCCATCAGTTGCTGCAAGTGGGAGAGAACTCACCCTCGAGTTTAACATCATCTTCAAATGAGTCACCAAAACACAGATGTAGAAACATGACTAGGCAATTTCAACCAGTATGCATTGTCTTCGATCGTCTCTAGAACTTTGCAAAGGCCCAGTTTGTTAACAATAAATTAACAAACTCTCCAAAAACCTTCAGGTTTAAGGAGATACACAAATTAATATACTTCAACAGCCCCCTCCCCTGGGAACACACTTGGGGAGCTAGGCACGTGTTCGCACAATGTGTACATATGCACACAAGACTACACCCGGGAAAATACTTCCACCAGGATTAAACCTGCTTTGATACCATGTTAACAGTAAATTAACCCACTCTCCCAAAACCTTAAGGTGTTATGACATACACAAATTGATATACTTCAACACACTTTTCTTGGACTTAGCTATACTCCCCAACTGGATAGTGGTCTTTGGTAAGAAAAATCCAAATAAAATCACATTCTTCAAAGACAAACTTCCCCCAATGTTTGTCAGTTGCTGACTTATACTTGGCATTGCTGATCTCAATTTGATTTTTCACTTCCTCATAGATTGATTGACTGTGTTCCACCAAGTCGTCAGCTTTGCTGCTAAATCTTCCCATGTTAGGAATGAGAATCAAGTCCAATGCATTATGTGGGTTCTTCCATAAACAACTGCAAAAGGGCTATGCTGAGCAATCTGAATTTTGGATATGCTGAAAGCAAATTATGCTTGCAGCAACACCTAAATCTAACTCTTCACATTGTTTCCCACCAAACTTTGAATTAAATTTCCCACACTCCTATTGGTCACCTGTGTCTGTCCATCAATTTGTGGTCTGACGCTAATAGAAGTTGCTTATTCTGGGGTGATAAGCTGTATAAAATTCAGTTCAGTCCCCAACTTTTTCCATAATGTTTTCCACAAATGGTTAATGAATTTTCTGTCTCAATAAAAAGTGATAGATTGAAGAACACCATGCAATTGCATTAAAGTGAAAATTTGTGATGTTAGAACATCCATGATCTTCCTATATGCAATAAAATGAGTCATTCTTGCATCCACTAGGACCACAACAGCAAATATTGACTCCATAACCCTTTTGTTTGTGGCAACCCAAAAATGAAATCCATGCTAATATTTGTCCATGGTGCTATTGGAACTAGTAGTGGGGCATGTAAACCAGCATCAGTAGTTCCTCCCTTTGACACTGGGCATGTGTATCATCTTGCCACATATTTAACCACATCATGCTTTAATTTGGGCCAAAAGTCGATTGCGTCAAATGAAGCCAAAGTTTTGTCTCAGCCACAATATCCTTCACCATACAACTCTCTAATGAGCTTTTCCCTTAGAGAACAACCAAGAATACAAACACAAGTCCCTTTGAAAAGAGACTCATCATGAAAACAATATTCATCTCCACTGCTCACAACAATTTCTTGTACAATGTGTCCAAAGAAAACAACTTCTGTATAGAGATCTTTAAACCCCGATCACTTGTACTTGCACTGTAGTAAGCAAGTTAACATTTTGCTCAAATATCTGCAACTTGGTTGTGGAATCCCATCTTGTGTTTCAAAATAAACACAAATTCTTGCAAATAGCTTGCACACTTGCCATGTTGCCTACTCAAGCTATGTTGGTTGTTCAAATACATGAAATCTTTAGGATCAAAATACAACACAAACTCCTTTTGAAAGAAATAATATTTCCAATGTCTCAAAGTCCAAACAATGGCGTAAAACTTAAGATCATGAGTAGAATATCAAAGCCATTCTGCATTGAGTTTCATACATTAAGAATGCCATTGGTCTGCCTTGACTCAACACTACACCAATGCCAACTTGTGACGCATCACAATCAATGTCAAATATCTTGTCAAAGTTTGGTATGCAAGAATGGGTGCTTCAAACAACCATTGTTTGATGGATAACATAACATACCTTTCTTCATGCAATCTGTAATTGGTGCTACAATGGTACTAAAATTCCGAATGAACCACCGATAAAAAGATACTAAACCATGAAAGCTCTGTATATCATGTACACAAGGATGTGTTGGCCAATCAAGAAAAGCCTTCACTTACTAGATCGCTTGAACTCCATCTGAAGATACTTTATAGCCCAAGAATATCATATGGTCAATTATGAAAGATTCTTTCTATTGACATACAAATGCTCCTTCTGAAGGGCTGTGAATAATTATTGAAGGTATATATATACAACCACCAAACTTCCCAATGAAAGACTTTAGCATGTGATTCATCATTCATATGAAAGTGCTTGGCGCATTCGCAAACCAAACAACATCACCAACCATTCAGACAATCCTTCTTGAGTTTAAAATGTTGTCTTCCAATCATCTCCTTGGATTTGGATTTAATGATATCCACTTTTCAAATCAATCTTCAAAAGTAATTTAGCACCTCCTAGCTGGTCCAACATGACATCCAACCTTGGAATAGAAAAGTGAGTATGGTAATTTTGCTAATGGTCCTGTTGTCCATACACATGCACTATGACTCATTTTTCTTTAGTACTAACATGCCTACACATGGACTCACGCTCTCCATAATGTAACCCATTTCCAACAACTTATTGAATTGGCTATTCAATTCCTAGTGCTTGTTAGGACTCATCCAATAGTGAGCATTGTGTGGTAGACTCAATCATGGAACCAAGTCTATTAGGTGTTGAGTGTCTCATTGGAGTCAAGACTAGAGGTAGGTCGGTTGGCACAACATCTTCAAATTCTTCTAAAATTGGTTGAACCTCTACAGGTGCATCCTCAACCATTAGCTTGTTGATAGTGAATTAACCAACTCTCACAAATTCTTAAAGTGTTAGGAGATACACAAATTAATATACTTCGACACCCCCCCTTAGGAGGAACACTGTTCTCTCCTGGGAACACACTTGGGAGCTAGGCACGAGTCCACACATCATGTACACGCACAAAACACTACATTTGGAAAAATACTTCCACCGGGATTTGAACTTGTGATCAAATCTGCTCTGATTCCATGTTGATAGTGAATTAACCAACTCTCTCAAAACCTTACAGTGTAAGAAGATAAACAAATTATTATACTTCAACAAGACTCACTCCAAGTCACCAACACATAGATGAACTTACTTTCAACCACTTCTTCCTCAAATTAATCATGGAGAGAAAATTACTACCCTCCCCTTGTGGGTTTGTTTTCTTCCTTTATTGGGATTAAGATAATCTTTTTGCTATCTTCTAAAAAGTAACTGTTTTTTAACCCATCATGGATTACCTTGCGATCATATTGCCATGGCCTTCCTAACAGAAAATAGCATACACCCATGGCTACATCACAAATGATCTGGTAAAAATATCTTTCGCAAATGGAAATTGAAATTTGGTGACAATTGCTAACTGTAACATCATTTCTTTCCTTTAACCAAGCAAAAGCTTGTAAAGGTTTAGATGTTTTTCCACTTTCAACTTCAATTTGTTTACAAGCTATTTAAAGCCACATTTTCCTAGATGCCACTATCAATGATGACCTTACACACTTGGCCATCAATAGTGTATGTGGTGTGGTAGATAGTAATGCTTAACCAATCCTCCTGGATTCTTGTCTTGGAGTGAGAAGATTCTTCTGATTGCAAGTGATATTCCTACATCACCTTGTATAACAACACCATCTTCTTCCTCTTCAATTTCTTCTTCTTGCACCCTTTCTTCCTCTTTTAAATTTTAATCAATTACAAGTTGTTTTCCCTCTCAACTAGCATTCTTACAGCATTCCATAGATCAATGCCTGGGTTCACCACATTTGTAACAATGAATGATCATGCAGCCCTAGGAAGTTTTCCCTTGCACTGTAATGTTTGGACAACCCATAGGCGCTACATGACCCACTCCTTGAGATACTTAAAAGTTAAAATGATGGACGATTCTTGGCTGTACTAGGTGTTTCTTCCTCCATATTCTTAAATAAACCAATATCACCCTGCTTTGTTGTTCTTCAATAACTAAAGCTCTTTGAAAAACCTCATAGTCCACAAAGTTTGAAGGTTGTTGAGCACATCTTAAATGGATAGCCTCGAAACCCCAATATAATGTGCCACTCTTTGTTCTTCACTTTCAATCACATTAGTCCTAGAAATCAATTAGTAAAATTCTTCAATGTAGTCATTAACAAATTTACTTCCTTGAAGATTTTTCAATTTTTGATACATGGTTTCAGTGTAATTAAAAGGAAGAAAACTTTCTATCATATTTTTCAATTTTTCCCAATTGTTGACACGTGATTTTCCCCTTCGTTGCATTGTCAACAAGAATTTATCCCACCATGCAGATGCTCATCCTCTTGGTCTTAAAAGCTACTAATTTAACCTGTTTTCTCGTCAGGAACAACTTCAAGTCCAGAATTAATTTAACACTGAAAATCCAGTCAATGAATTCTTCAGCTTGCAACCACTGTAGAATTCAATTATTTCAATTTTAAAATCGTCATCCCATATACATTCGTCTATCACATAGCACTCAAAGAAGCACCTATCCACTTCCTCAAACCCAGATTAATTCTATAAACCGCATCTCTTCAATCTCTCCCTCCTTATGGATAATTGAACGGAGAAAACAAAAACAATCACTCAGAGATATCTGGTTATCAATCTTAACTACTCCCTTGTTTCTACTCCAAGTTTTACTAAAATTTCATTCCATTGTCCATAGTCCATACAGTCTATGGTATGCCTTTGCCTATTGGTATATTAGTAGTATATTAGTACAATTTATAAGTTCCAATTTTTTAATCCCGTATGATGCAAATTACTGTATGCAAAAAACACATTTTCTTCAAATTGATTTATGTATACTACTGAGTCCATGAATCCTATCAATGCAACATAGGTGTATATAATAAAATTGAAGAAAATTACCTTTATGCCTTCAGATGCAGCCCAAGCCTTTAATACATCTGGGTCCACAGAGACAACAGCTACTAAGCAGGAGTTCAGACTATCCCCTATCACCATAAACCCATTAGCCAGTCAGCAATGAGTAGATTGATACACAGAATAAAAACAACACAGAATCTCAGTTTCTTACCATATACAAAACATTGAGCAACAAATTTGCACTTGGCATATACATTCTCAACCTTCTCTGGTGCTATATACTCACCCTGCGCCAACTTGAAAATGTTCTTTTTCCTGTCAAAAATCCAGGAGACCCTATCAATATGATATCAAATGTTGAAAATAACTTTTAAGTTACAAGATGAAAAATGCTTTCAGTTATGCGATAAGGATGCATTAAAGAATTCCAATAGATTAAAAATATAAAAAAACCTCCAAACTTGTATCTTGTGGAATCAACATACGTATAATGGATGATTCTTGGAAAGGTCTGCTTATTCAAGTTTGGCCTAGAAGTCACTTTCAATACAATTATCTTTTTGTTCTTAGCCCCAATCTAAGAATGGTTTATGTTTCTAGAATGTGGAAGCCACCTGCATAAATTCACAATATACCTATAAACCAAAGGATCAAAATAAGCAAATTAAATCAAGATGGAAAAGTGAGTTTATTATATAGAACAAATCATTATGATGCACAACAAGGACTATGCCCTCACTTTCATGAAACACTGAAGAGTAATTTTTTTCCTTCTAGAAAGAAGAGGAAAGAAAGGTTTTGAATGAAAACAGGTAAGGAGCCTTCAACTCAAATTACAATTTCTAGTTCTTCGGATAATGATCTTAGATTTCTTTAAGTATATACGGCTTATGTTGACCTAAGCAACCAAGATCTATGAGCATGGATTTGAAGGAGCACAGAAAAAAACAAGGCACCCAAAATGATGCAAGAAAAAGTAGGGTTTCCCAAAATTATCAAATTCTGAGCAGAGTTGAAATCAATAGGGTCTACTAGGGTCTTAATTTGGTATTTCAAAAGCGATCAAGCCTAGGGTTAGGGTCGATCAAATAAGACAGGGTTAGACCTCGCACTATAAGACTCTAAAGTGGTCATTGGTTGGGGATTGGGAAAGACCAATGGTTTGTGGAAGTATGCAAATTTAATCCATGAGATTTGGGAGTTGGTTGATTCTATGAACATCTCTTTGGCTCATATTGCAAGGTCTCAAAATACGGTTGTGGGTCATCTTGCTAATTTTTTTTTTTTCGATAAATAACGCCAGCTTTATTAAGAAAGGGAAAACATACTAATACAACATAATTAAAACCAACAAATTAAAAAGGAGTACATGAACCCGAGTACAGAGATTGTGGGCCCACACCCCAATTGGCTAAACTATCAGCCACCGAGTTTTGAGCATGCGGAATATGGAAGAAAGAACAACCAATATCCGATGTCATCTCTATGATTTCGTAAACAAAGCTCCATAGCTCCCATGACTTGCATTCTTTCTCTAAACCCCACCCGATTACAACCGTCAAGTCACGTTCGATTATAGCTCCAAAAGCTTCCATAGTTTTGAGTTCTCTAAGCTCTATGAGCAATCCCATTGTTTCGGCTTTTGTTAGAGTTATAATGGCCCAACGGTCCACATATGACTTTACGAATTCCCCCATTGTGATCACGGATTACGCACCAAAAACCGGCCGGCCTAGGGTTACCTTTGGATGCACCATCAAAATTGAGTTTTAGAACTCCATGAGGCGGTTCCTTCCAACTATAAGAGAAAGGTAAGTGGGACGGGGCTGATTGACATGCAATTGTCATAACCCAATCCCTTGAAAAATTAGTTAGGCTTAGCTCTTTGAACTCCAAAGAAACTTTCAACCACTCACCAAGCTCCCTAATAATGGCATCAATTACCTATGCACACCCTCTTGCTTTACCAAGGAAAATTCTATTGTTTCTTTCCCGCCAAATTCCCCATAGGATTGCATGTAGAAGACTGTCACCAAACTTTATTGATCATATTAAGGCACCAACACTCTTCCATGACGAAAACATATGGATTAACTTCTCCGACATAACCCAATAGCATCCAATGCGCGATATGAAGTATGTCCACACCTTAGAAGTGAATGAACAATGAAGAAATATATGGTTAACCGATTCCCCATCCTTATGGCACAAAGAGCACCGATAAGGGGATAGAGCAATAAATGGTTTTCTTCTTTGCAACATGTCCATCGTATTGATTCGCCTTAGGACGGCCATCCAAGAGAAGGCTTTGACCCTGGGAGGGAACTCGGGGTTCCAAATCTTCTTATGCAGAAAGGATGTTTCAAGGTGATGAGGGAGAGAAAGAGCTATGAAAAAAGATCTGAAGGTGAATTTCCTGGGGCTCTAGTGCCAATACCCGTTTATCATTTGCCCTTCTTGCAAGAAATATACCTTGGAGGGAATCAAGAAGAATTGTGGCCAATTGGGCCTCCCAAACATATAATTCTCGTGAAAAAAGAAGGTTCCAAGAGAGGCCATTGGGTGAGGTGAATAGAATTTCAACTACCACCGCCTCTTGTTGAGTGGATATGGTGAATAATCAGGGATATAAAGATGCTAAGGTTACTTGCCCCCACCAAATGTCCTTCCAAAATTTTATAGAGAGGCCATTGTCAATTGCAAATTTAGTAAACAGAAGAAAAAATTGGTATAGATGACAAATGTTTTTCCAAAGAAGGAACCATGAAGCGATAGTTTGGGGATTGCAATCCCGCCCATTTTAGTGATACCCATATTTGTGATAGATTGTGGAATGCCATAAAGAGTCTCCTTCCGTAGAAAAACAACACAACCATTCACCCATCAAGGCCATGTTTTTCTCTTTGATCCTCCCTATCCCTAGTCCACCCATAAGTTTAGGTCTACATACATCTTTCCAATTTGCCAAATGATCCTTCTTATCCATCCTATCCTCCCACAAGAAATCCCTTTGGAGTTTTTCAATCTTAGAGATGACCTTGCCGGCATTTTGAATAATGACATGTAGTACACCGGAAGGTTAGATAAAACTGCTTTAATAAGGGTGATACGACCCCCCATAGATATGTAGTTCCGTTTCCAAAACTTCAATTTGCCTTGGATCCTTTCCACAACCAGATCCCAAAAGGATAATAATTTGGAGACACCATCCAACGGAAATCCAAGGTACTTCATCCGCTAGTTGTCCACTTTGCACCCCATGATGTGTGCAAATCTCGACACCTCTTCCTCCCCCACCGCTACATCGGCAATTATAGTCTTTGACAAATTTAATTTGAGGCCCGATATTGCTTAAAAAATCCGTAGAATATCCTTCAACAAGTGAACTTGGGATTCCTCCGCTTTAAGGAAGCACATAGTGTCATCGGCGAATTGAAGGTGGTTAATGGCGAAGCCAGCATTGCCAATAGGAAACCCCTCGATGATCCCCCTTGATTTTACTTTGGCCATTAGTTCACTTAGAGCATTCGCTACAAGAGTAAAAAGGAATGGGAAAAGTGGATCACCTTGCCGGATTCCCCCAGATGACTCAAAGAAACCTTTTGAGGTGCCATTTAACATGATGGAGAAATGAGGATGATCTAAGCAGCATGCAATCCAACGATTCCATCTTTTCCCAAAACCTTTCTGACCCATAACCCACTGCAAGAATCCCCAATCTACCCTATCATAAGCTTTTTCAAAGTTAATTTTGCAAATGAGACCTGGGGTTCTATCCATTTTCCTCCCGTTCACACATTCATTGGCTATTAGAATTCCGTCTAGAATTTGCCTTCCTTTCACGAAAGCACTTTGTACGTTGAGAACCATGGACTCAATTACACCCCTCAACCGAATTGATAACACCTTTGCAATAATTTTATATAAACTGTCAACCAAGCTTATGGGTCTGAAATCTGACATTTCCTTTGCCTCACTCTTTTTTGGAAAAAGAACCAAGAAAGTAGCATTAATCCCCTTATAACTCCCCTCTTGAAGAATTTAGCAAATACCTTCATGAGATCTTACACAATGTCCTAGCTATTTTGGAAGAAAAGAATAAAGAAACCATCCGGACCCGAAAATTTATCTTTCCCCATACTCATTACCGCTTGTCTAACTTCCTCCACAAAAAAAGGTTTCTCCAAGTTACGAGCCGCCTCATCATCAATTATAGAGGAGAACAAATTCGGTTTTCTTGGTTTCTCGCCCTCTTCTTTTTTGTACAAATGTGAGTAATAACGTATAGCCTCATCCTTGATTTTTGTAAAGTCATTAACCTCTTGGCCTTGGATTGACAGAGATGTTATGGTGTTTTTCCTCTTTCTCCCATTTACCACCCTATGGAAGTACTTGGTATTTCCATCCCCCTCTTTGAGCCATTTGCATTTAGCTTTTTGTTTCCAATGTATTTCTTCTTGACGAAGAATGCATTCCATATCCAATAGCAATTAGTCCCTCTTTTCCTTGATAGACGTAGACATTGATTCCCCATCCATTGCTTCTCGATCTATAGATTCCACCTCACTCCATATTGATTATTATTTTTTTTCGCAAAAATGTCCAAAGGTATTCTTGTTCCAACTCCTTAAGCAATTTTTCACATGTTGCAGCTTCTTCATAAAACAGAAACCCTTATAACCTTCCACCTTGCTTCACTCCACCATTCTTGAATGCAATCAATGAATTGTGGATGGGTTACCCACATATTCTCAAAACGAAAGAGAATAAGACCATAGTTCACTTTTGATGTATTAGGCATGACGGGCTAATGGTTCGAAGCTATTTTGGAAATAGCTTCTTGAGTGAAATGAGGGTATACATCCTCTCAGCAATGTGAGACCAAAAATCTGTCCAACCTTAAGATAAGATTTTTTTTTCCATCTGTCCATGTGAACCTTGCCTTTAGTAAGGGGGAATCCCGTAGTCCACATTGATTTATGACATTATTGAAATCACGCATGTTCCGGGTGATGGTATTAGGTTTATTTTTCTTGTGCACAAACCTAGTGACATTAAAGTCACCGCCAATTACCCAAGGACCATCCCAGAGGGCCTGAATTTGCACCAACTCCTCTCAAAAATCAGAGCTAACCTGAGGCCTACAAAGGCCGTAAACACTAGACAACATCCATTCAAGACCAGAAGCATTTTCGATCATTTTTACCAAGACCGAGAAATTTCCCAAGTGCTTACTCACTTTCACAAATTCGGCTGGATCCCAAGCTATAAGCATACCACCCCGAGTTCTAATTGCGGGAAGGGCACACCATTCAGCGAGTTTGGTCTCAATTGAACTTTTCACCAAGAGTTTTCCCATCACCTCTTTCTTTGTCTCCTGAAACATGACAATATCCGGCTTGTATTTTGAGATACACTCCCGCACAGATCTTCTTTTCTTGACACCGCCTAACCCACGAACATTCCATATGATAATCTTTATGGCTGAACACATCTCTTGCCCCTTTTAGTCCTCTTTGCCCCATCAATGGTCCCCACATTTTCTTTATCCTTCACATCCCATTGTAAATTATTGATTTCCCGTAGTCCCTTGTTGTTTATGATTCCCACTGTGTTAGATTGCTCATATGAATCCTCTAGTAAATTCGATAGCTTGACTTCCTCCCCTGCTTTATTGTGTTCAGCTAACCTGAGCTTTTCAATCATCACATCCATCATTTTTTCTGGACAAAATGAATCTGTTAGAGCTGCCTTCATCAACAAAACTGAACCTCCTGTCATCACTATCTTCCCCCGACACCCGTTTCCCTCACGAGATCCGCAATATAGCATTCCGCAATCTCACCATGGGCACTATCATTAGGCTGAGATGCATGTGATATGTGGTTCACAAGATGCACAAGATCAAGAATATTTAAGGCAATTGGTTTATTAAAAGATGCACAATTACTTAGAAGAACAGGTGACAAAGGGTGAGCGGAATTAGGGAAATTTTGTGAAATGGAATTTGCAACGAAAGATTGAGACATACCTGGGCTCGACTGTGAATAGTGCTATGGTTGATCGGACCCCATCGTTTCACTAGAGTGCCACCCTTCCAGTTCCACCTCCCGAATTGCTTTGCCGACTGAATCCAAAGAAGGTGTCGAGAAAAGCCCCTCCGAAGACTCAACGTAATTAACAAGAGCCTTCCCTTGCTCAGGAGTAAACATATCATGAACCACACAAACCTCCTCTAGTTGGCTTTCATCATCAGTCACAAATTCCGAGTCATTGGCGTCATCTGACCCCTACAGCGACACATTCGCCAGTTCCAGGTTGATTTATGCCATCTGATGAGCCCTGGTCTTCCATAAATGACTCTTTACGCAGCGCCTCTAAACCCAATTGATTGTCTTGTTGGTATATGACATCATCAGTATCCATTGGTGTTAGGGCATTCAAAACCACCGATCTAGCCTTAGGCAGAAGGAGAAGAGTATTGGAAGAAACCCCTTGAATCGTAAGAGGCCAGAGAGACCTCAACAAAGATTTTGTCGTCCTGTGCGCTTGCATTCCCACCATTCCAAGACACCATAGTCATTACTTTGCCAGTAGCAGCAATGTCCTCTTCTCGTCGGCCATCGATGGTTAGCCATGCATCCTCAAAGATCTCGTAAATAAATCTACAATAGGTCCTATTGCACGGTTACAGTGATTGGAGAACACCCTTCTTCTAATCCGGCTTCTCCCTCCCACCTACAACCCATCCCTGTCCGGCCCTCAAACGCGAGCACTAAGAGTGATGTTGTTCTGCCCTATTTGATGGGTTATAAGACCCAACATTATCGGTCGGAACCGAGCCCCTTTTATCTATGGGTGAACAGACCCCTATGGAGGTGCCAATCTCGTCTAGGACCGGCCCATTTGTTAAACCTAAATGGTGGGATCCTTGGCTGGGTCCAAACTGTTTGGGCTTCCAGACCCAATTTTCCGGTTGTTTGAAAGCAGTTGGATCGTGGCCCTTAATAATAGGCCCATTAGTTGTGCGGCCCACATCCTAACTAGGTTTTGATGTTTCTGGGTCCTCGTACACCCCAAAACAATTTACCTTTGCCTTCTTTTTCCCTTTACGATCTTGTACCACCGCCAGATCGATATCTGACATCGAATCAACAACTGATAGCATAACCTTATTTTCTAGTTTATTCGACGGCTCAGGAAAGATACCTGAATCCAATGGTTGGAGTTTATCACCCCCCACCTCCAACCCACCGCCATTGATTTGGCCGCCTTCGGCAAGCGTAACACTTTCCGAGAAACCAAGCCCCATTTCGACTTCCAAGAGCAGATCGTATGGTTTATCTCCAATCATTAGAATCATGTGTCGAGGGATTTAATTATTAAATTTGATTTCTACTTTGATTCTAGCAAAGGAGATAGAGGATCTGCTCTTTGTTTTGAAATCAACCGTCATCAGCTTCCTACTATAGCCCCCAATTTTTTGGAATACCTTCATTGTCCAAGCCGATAGTGGGATTCCCTAAACCCTGACCCACCTATTGCCTTCCATTAAAGCCAGTTGAAGCTTGGTGATGTCCGAGATCCAAGGCTGGAATCTCATTATGCCATTGCCAATTTTCATAGTGCCTGCATTGGGGATTAGATCAGTCTCAGCTTTGAAATCTTTAGTAAATAAGGCCCTATTCGGGGGATATCCAAGCGGCTTAATGTCGAAACAGTGTTTCGAATGTCTTCGGAAAGTGCTGGAAATGGCAATGGCCACCGCCTTCTAGAGCACCTTTACTCCCCAAATATTGGCAACAATGGCTCCCCCAATACCAGCCTAACCAGGCGGAACCCACATCCATTGCCTAGGATAAGGCTCCTATTTGAAAACCTCTCCTTTGTTTAGACCCCTTGCAGCTACACCTAGCCAGCCCATTTGTCTTAGCAGATCGCCCAGGCTGATCCATCCATATAGCCTTATCCTCGCCGGGAAGAAAACAGTCTTGTTTTCTTCTTTAGCTCTCCATTCTGTTACCCATAAGAACAAACCCCTTTTGGTTTCATCTGTTGATACAAGGATTGAGCATCCATTGTATCTTAAAGTCTCCTTTAATCGTGGAGATTGTTTATCAATAGCCTTATCGATAAACCTGACCCATTTTTCAACAATTGCATTTGGAATATTCACCTTGGCTACTTGCCCATTGCCTCTTTCGGTGATGGCAAGAAACCGATCCTCTGGTTGGAGCTCGAAAGTTTTCCGCTCGATTGAAAGGAACCATTTCTCTCTCTGCTTAAATCTCACCATCCCTCAACGAAGTCAAAGCTTTCATTCTAGTTGGCCCCTTAATTCCAGCTTCAAATTCCAACAAGATGGTCAGAATTGAAGCAATCACTTGATCCTCTCATTTAGAATAAAATGCACTAGCAAGATTGTTCTGGCCTATATCAAACATGTAAAGTCCCTTCTCAAAATCGTCTTGCTAATTGGGGAGGGGTTGGATGCTATTGTTTGCTACAATGTAATGCCAAACCTTCTGGAGTGAGGCCTTTGGGTTGCCTGTTGTATTTTTATTCTCCTCCCCCCCCCTTTTTTCTTCTTTAATAAAGTCGTTAATTATCCAAAAAAAAAAGACAGGGTTAGATTGGGGTAGGGATTTCCCAAACTAAAAATTAGGGTTATTCAGATTTTGGGGAACTGTCATCAATTCATTTAGATTTGTTCAATATTCAAAAAACCAGAACTAGAGAATTCAAGAACTAGGATCAAGAAATCGTGACTAAAAAATTCAACTAGCTAGAAAATTCGTGAAAGAAAACTAGAACATCAAAGATAATCTGGTTAAGAACTAGAGCTTTTAAATTTTAGCTCATACAGCTTATGTATACTTCTTTTTACATTAATACAATATTTACCTTATTAAAAAGAAAAGAAAAGAAATAAAAGAAAAAAGAACTAGTCTCACCAATCCTTGAATCAAAGGACCAAATGGAGTATAATCACCATGACATCATGTTAGAAGATCCATTCAAGAACTCACAAGCTTCAATATAAATTCTATTTTTTTATAGGAGTTTTATATTTAACTCTACACGTGTGCTCAGAAACATAGGCCAACTGCTGAGCCTACTCTAGCTCAACCGCACCACCCAGGGTTTGGGAAGCGCTTAAAGCACTTCCTCGGTAGAGAGCACCAAGCTAGGGATTCAAAGAAGGGAGGGGAAATAGATTGGGAGATTTTGGAGAGTGGATTTTATAGCAAAAACTAAAAAGCTAGGGTAGGGAAGTATTTCAACCCATGTTTATAGAGATACAACAGTGGTTGGCCAAGACAAGGCAAGCATGCTTTGACTTTTTCTTAAATTAGAAACTAAATTGGATTGTTAAGGCAGATCAAAATCTAATCACTAACACAAAAAATATAAGGGATGAAAGGGAGGATAAATACATCAAAGCAAGAAGAACAATAGTCAAAAGGCATACCCATACCACTAAGGCCGAAGAAACCCAATTTTATCATTGGAAAACACTATACACTTCACTACTTAGATTACTAATCACTTCTATTTACCTTCCTATTTTGTCTCTAACTATACCTATATCTCAGTATTACTAAAAAACAAACAATAACCACAATTAGGATCCATGAACAACAAAATATTGGCCCACTAGGGTTGGGAACGCAACAATTAGGAGCTCATGTGAAACAGTCAAAATTTGACTGGCGACCAAGTTTTACCACCTTGCTAGATTTCTGGAACCAGCTTAGAAAATCCCCCCTCGAACAAATGCCTCCCATCATCTGATTTGACTAAAATTTTAAACAGTAGTAGAACCTTTGATCCTCCTGAAAAAAAATTAGATCCCTAATGGATAGATGTGTTGAAGTATATAAATTCCTGTATCTCCATTACCTTGAGGTTTTGGGAGAGTTGGTTAGTTCTCTGTTAACATAGTATCAGAGCAAAGCCACGTTGTGAGTTCAATTCCCCGTGGAAGTAAAAGAATTATCCCGGATGTACTGGTTCCCCAAGTGTTCCTGGGAGATAACAGTGATCCTCCAAAAGGGGGGGGGGGGGAGTATATTGATTCCTATATCTCCAAACACCTTAAGGGTTTTGGAGAGTTGGTTGATTCTCTATTAACAGGATGGACACTTTAATGAGATGATTTGAAGACTGCTGATTTGCATGTTATCATTTTGGTTTTAACCTTGTTCTTTAATCTTCTCCTCCTTCTCCTTTTCCTCTTTTCATATGATCTATAGAAGTTGGGGACAATCGATTTGCATAAACTTCCAACAAGATTCAAGTGAAAAATGAACCACTTCTTAATTTTTACAGTTCTTATACTAACAATCAAGTAGATAAATAATAAAAATCCCAAATGAGATAACATGTGAGACCCTAGAAAAATGACTCCATAGATATGGTCTACCCATTCAAGATCCAAGAGAAACCGGATCGATGAGTGGTGCCACACCCTAGAGAAAGTCTTTCTAGGAGTGCCACACCACTCCAAGTATCAAGACAAGTTATGAGCAACCCATACAGGGTCTGAAATTGATGGCTTTGGTCAGTTGTAAGCTGTAAATGGATTGGATTGATTCCCATCACAATAGTAAGAGTATGATTTTTGGCCAATTTTGGGACAGTTTACCTTATTCGTCTTGATTCTGGAAGGGACTCATGATTTGAGGCTATGTTATCTGGATACTTGAAAATACATGTCATATCATGTCAGGTAATCCCACTTGTAAGTTTCATATCAACAAACTCAACAAAGCCTTATCCCAACTACTTGGGGTTGCTAAACGAATCTTGTTACGCCATTCCACTCTATCAAAGGACATATCTACTGTTAAATCACAAGCACTCAAGTTTTTCCTCACTACTTCAACCCAAATTAATCTTGGCTTTCCTCTTGCACTTTTAACGACTTCAACTTGCACCATCTCATTCAATCATTCCTCACTGGTGTAGTCATTGGTCTTCATAGCACATGACTGAACCATCACAGTCAATTTTCCATCATCTTATCACAGATTGGTGCCACATCTAAGCTCCCTATGAATGCATTTATTTATGATTCAATCCTTTCAAGTCTTACCACTCATCTATCTCAATATCCTCACCTCAGCTACACTCATTTATGTATGTATCGGTGATTTGGTTCTCCACAAAGCATGGCTGGTCATACAGCCATCTTGTAAGATTCACCATCCAATTTTAATGGTATTTTCCTACCACACAGCACTCTAGAAAAAGCTCTACACTTGATCCACCCCACTATAATTCCATGAGCAACATCCGCTTCAATCTATCCCTCCAAATGAAGGACGGAATGAGGTAACAAAAATGGTTACTTTGAGGTTTTCCTTGGTTACCAAATCTTAACTACTCCGACATTTCTACTTCTATTCTTACCAAGATTGTATTCCATATATTTTATTTTAGCCTAGCTTATCTTAAATTTTTGTGACTCAAACATACCTCCATAGATCAAACTTGATATTTACACCCTCTGTAGTCTCATCAATCAAAACAACACCATTGGCAAACAGCGTACACCATGGGACCTCCTCTTATGTATGGATACTCAACTCATCCATAACTAAGGCAAAGAGATACATGCTCAATGCAAATCCATGGTGCAAACCTATTGTGATTGCAAACTCACCTAGCTGTCCTAACCTAACACTAGTCAGAGTTCCATCATACATATCCTTAAGTCGATATATCTTAAATTAATGAGAAACCTTTCTTTTGCAAAACATACCAAATGACGTCTCTAGATACCCCATCATTTTCTTTCTCTAAGTCAATAATGATTGTGTGAAGATCTTTCTTCCCTCTAAACTATTCGATCAGCTGCATAAGTAAGAAAATAGCTTCAGTTGCCAATCTTCTTGGAATGAATCCAAACTGATTTTCTGATATTCTAGTGTCATGTCTTAGTCTATGCCCAATCACTCTCCAAAAGTTTCATTGTATAATTCATAAGCTTAATCCCATGATAATTGGTACAACCTTGAATATCCCCTGTTTTTGTAGTTTTTCTCCATTCATACAATATTTTCTAAGTTTTACTAATCCTATTGAACAACTTAGTTAACCTAAATAAGCCATCGTCCCCCCATGCATTTCCAAACCTCAATTAGGTTACCATATTAATTCTAATGCCTTCCATGTCTTCATTTTTCTCAATGCTTATTAAACTTCGAACAATCTAACTTTAAGAACATACCTATGATCTCCAATCTCATCGACACTATTGATTCCTCCTAAATTGACATTCCCTACATCATCACCATTCAATAAATTCTAATAAATAGGTCCTCCACCTCCTTTTTAAATCTCATTGTCTTTCACAATGCTCTTTGATCCTCATTTTAAATGCATCTAACATGGTCTAGGTCTCCACATTTCCGCCTACTAACAGTGGAAGTTTGTATACATCCATCTCACCGTTCTTAGTGGCTAACTTTATACATCTTAAATTTTGCCTTGCTTACTGCTTTCTAAACTTATCTTCCAAGAACTTTTACACCTTCCTAGATTATCCTCATTAATTTTTTGCCAAGCCGTATAACAAGACCTCTTAGCTCTAATGGCCATTTGAATTTCATCATTGCACCACTAAGTTTCATTAGATATTTTCCCTTCCCTTATAGACACTCCAAGGACCTCTTTTGCCACTCATTTAACACAGCCAATGATGTAGGACAAGGGAGAAGATACCAAAATTTGATGTAGAATATTTTTCCAAGGCCTTAAATAATTTAAAGTAAAGGATGGGGAAGCAAACAAATCAAGAATGGAATTTAGCACTTCAAGTAGCCCCAAAATAAGAGGAAATAGATAATAAAATCACATCAGTTGAGTTTAGAAGAATAAAGAATGAAAAGAAGAAGAAAATAAGGAAAAAGACCCAAAAGGGTATTTTAGTAATTTTAGATAGAAAGTTCGAAAAAAATGCCAAAATGGCTCTCTGACACGTCAGAAAATTATGAAATTTTTATGGTTGTTTTTGACGTGTGTCAGAGTCCTACAGTTAAAATTTCATGAAATTCTGATAAGATTTGATGGGTCAAATCAAAGAATTTCATAAAAGTGAAGGTTCTTTAATGGAGGTTTCAAAAGAAGGAAGAAGAAAAAGAAGAGGATAAAAGAAGTATATGACAGAAAAATTGAGAAGAGAATAGTATAGAAAGAAAGAAAATTATGAAGAAATTAAAAGATAAAGAAAAAGAATAAAGATATACCTTGAAGGAGAGAGGGAGCTTGTTGCTACACCAATGGAAGAAAAAGAGAGAGGGGATCCATGAGTGGCATCAACCCTTGGAGAAAAATAACATGGCTACAACCACACCTTGGGAACACCCAAATATTCAAAAACAAATTTATTCTTCACTATCAAATTATGGGGGAGGGGTTGCCTTTAAATAGACTTATAACTTTAAGAAATTGAAAACTTGTCAAAATTAGAAACTTCCTAAATTTCTATACTTGTTAGCCAAGTTTTCTAAAAGTATAAAACTTTCTAAAAACTTATTTTCCTAAAAATTCAAACTTACAACCTCAAAAAACCCTATCCTCGTTTTTAGTGACTACCATTTAGTAATTTGGTCATAACTTTCCTACATCACCTTGAATTTGTGTAATCTTGGTTTCATTAGAAAGACAACTGAATAACCTATCTAATCACACCAAACTCAGGCCAAAAAGTCAAGTTTTGACCTTTGAAAAAGTGGGCTAAACATAAAAAACGGGATTATTCTAAAAAACCGAAAGTTTGATACTATTGACCTTATTACATGGACACATAAAATGCTGTACCTCCCTTAAAAGACCCTAAATAACCCTACATAACATGTACACTTAAATCTAGCCCTTTTGTGGGGCGGCACATACATAGGTCTCTTTGTGTTGTCCATATCAAAAAGTCTTTTGGATTGTATTTTATTTCAACGATTGTTGTGTATGAGAGTTCTCATTCTGTCAAGTTTTTGATTTGGTTAGATGAGTGAGTCCCTAGTTTGAGACGTAAGGATTCCATCTCTAGACTCTGAGTGATTCCCAACATATCTCTTTATTCACTTGCAAATTGCAGCCTTTTTGCGTTGCATCAAGTTGGTATCAGATCAAGTTCAGCCATTTGTGTTGCATCAAATTCCTTGTTAAAGCCTTTTCTCTTCCTTAAGGACAGAACATTACATATGAGAACAAGTTCCAACATGGAGCCCTTGACCCTTGTTTTGATAAGTGTCAGATCCAACAAGGTGTACTTGGCATGTGCTGCTACTGTTTATTCTCAACACCTAGAATACATTTGGCAATAGTGTGCCACACAAAAGTTCCTTGGAACAAAAATTATTAGGATGCATTTGGACGGGTTGGGAAAGAAGAGTGGGACTTGGGAGTGATGAAGAAGGGGAAATTGAGAACCAGGGTTTCACGGGGTGCACCCCATGCCAAAGATTAGGTCTGTCTGGATAATGACCTTTACCCAATTTTTTTGTAGATTCCTTTTTTATTGAAAATGTGGGGACAAGTTGAGCTGTACCATGGTATAACTTTTGTGTGTGTGGGCGTGCGCACCATACAACATCCCCTTGAGTATGAGTTAAATGCCTGGAACAGCTCCTTGGAAGGTCTCCAAATGTGTTGGGTGTGACTGGAATGTGCCGGGTTGGGTGTATTGTAGGCATGTATCCAAACAAGGCAAAAAAGCAGAGTAGAGTGATGGCCATGAAGAAAGGCATGAAAAAGTGCATGAATGTAATAATTTAGGTGAAAGAAGCAGTTCTGAAGAAAGAAGTCATAAATCATCAGTGCTCTCTCCACTCAAACTGCAGTATAACTCCATACATGGCCAGAGAAATATAAATACCACAAGTAATTATGATGTATCTGGGCAACAACGGTATGATTTCTTGAGGGCAGGCATAGTCAAAAGGTGTTCCACTGAGTGTTCGAACTGTGGACTTGTGTCCTATTTGATAGGTAATTATACAATTTAGCTGTTTAGAGAAGAATGTGAAATAGTCTATGATTTTGATCATTTGTTTAGGTCAAATTATGCCGAAGAATATCTCATAACTGTAATGTACAGAAGACATGATTTTGACACTATTTATTCACGTGAAGGAATGGGATAGATCACTCAATTATTTTTTACAAAACATCAGACAGTCATACTTTGTGCAGTTCAGGTGGGGAGAAAAGCATTGATGATTTCTGGCATTTTTTTTTGGCAGGGTAGAAAGTCGTTTTATAGAGCTGTATCGCTCAATTGGCAAGAGAAGCAGCCAACATCACACACTGGCAGACTGTTGCAGAAGGATTATACCCCAGTCCTCTCTTCTAGTGGTTGATATATATATTCACGCACTGTGTTTGATTACCACATGGAATGAAATCATTTCATTTTAAACTGTAGCATTTAAACGCATAAGGTGATGCTTGAAGATGTACTCATCTAGAATCTTACTAATTTACTAGTAAGGTTTTTATGAGATTAAATTATTTATTATTATTATTTCATATATATATATATATATATATATATATATATTGGTGATAAATGGAAATGGATTTATTTTGGTGAAGTTCATATGTACTTAGATGCTATGGCAAACCAAGATGAAATGGTTTCATTCCCAGCGCAGCGGAGGAAGGATTTTGTCTGCCTCCCTTATGAACGCTTTGGTCTGCTGGGTGTTAGGGGGCAAACACATCAGCGCCAAAAAGTGATTAGTACCCTCCAAAAAGTGATAAGTATACATCAGTGCTATGCTGATGTGCCCACCCCCTGACGCCCAGTAGATCTAAGCGTTCGTAAAATCCAGGGGAAATACAGTGTTGGTTTTGCAACTTCATGAGATCTTGAATTTGCATGAATCAGGTTGTATGTTTGCAATTTTTTTCGTAAGGGGCCCTCATGATCCTGTCCTGCTTGTTAAACTTCTGTTAGCGTTCTGCAAATTTCAGAGGTTGACATGTAGTAAAAAAAGTCAAAAGTGAAAAAGGTGAAAGTTGAGTTTGTTGATATTTTTACCATGTGTCGACCGCAGAAATTTGTTGAACATTAACAGAAGGATCACGACCCTTAACAGGCTTGTTTGGCTGTGGTGTAAATGTTGTCCCCAATAAAAAAAGGTACACATGATCCTTTGCGTTGCGGGAGAAAGAGAAACAACTGACAAGAGCTTTCAAATCTCAGAAAGGCGTCCCTAGCTTTTGTCATTTTGGTGCCAGTTTTGTATGTAGAAAGATGGTTTTCCCACAAGAATCATTGGGAGTGCATGTTGGAGGAAGTCTCTCCCATATTTACCCCTTACAAGTTTTGTGAGTGAACCCCGGTTGTAACTCTGGCAGCGGCCGGTCCAAGGTGGTTCACCCAGTGCCCAATGTCATCTAACTCTTGAGCTAAATTTTAGCATAATGTCTTCTTGCTTGTCCCAACGTTCCTTGCTCGGGTGGTTGTAGCATCTATAATCAGAAGAAGAAAGGTCTTGGGGTCAATTTCATTCAGCCTAATAAGTCTTCTTGCTTGTGCCAACCTTTCTTGCCCCCGGTGGTTGCAGCATCTTCTATTAGAAGAAAGGTCTTGGGGTCAAATCCCCAGCAGCTTTTGGCATAGTGATTGTGATATTAATTTGCCTTTCCCGCCCGCAGTGCTGGTCCTGCACTACGATGTGGCTGCAGCGGGCCCTAAGTGGCCGACTAAAAAAAACAAAAAAAGTTTTCTTGCTTGTTCAGGAACAGTGCAACTCGCATATACAAAATTTAAAACATCTGCTTAAATTTAATTAACATTTTAAGGTAGACTGTTGCTGCACGTCAATGTAAGACAATCCTGAGTCATTGAAATTGAGTCGAATAAAGCAGGTCCACCTTAAACAGCAAAGGCCTACTGGACCAAAAGTTGCTGTGAGAAATCAAATAGACCATTTTGAGTCTGCCACATCAGCTGCCAAAATTTATTGTTTTGATACCTTTTTTGTTTAAAAAAAAATGTGTAGAAGATTTTTTTTTTTTCAAACTGTAGGTAGGAAAGCTTAATGGGAATGATGCCTCTTTTAAAATTTTAGATTAGAATCCTATGTTATAAGACTTGAGGATTGATTACCATTTTTCTTTCTTACTTTTTCCTTTTTCCTTGGGTCTTCAAATTTCTAACTTTCTCTCTTTACTTTTTCCTTTTTAATAAAGTAATGGGAATATGGGATACTATGACATAACGTCAAGCTCATCAGGCTGGGAAAGGGTCTCAGTCAATAGGGATGCAAATGAACCGGATTGGATGTGGATATTAGTATATTTGAATTCAGCTCATTTATAATCGGATATTTTTTTAACAGACAAATATTCAAACGAATCAGATACATATAGGTTTATATTCGTATCCGTTAAGTTAGTCGAATATCAAATACGAATACGGAAATATCTAATTTAACAAATTCATTATGTTAGGTTAATATATTTGTATTCGCTAGGTTAGGATTAATGTTAAAAGTAATGCAACATAACCTATAGTAGTATTTATAAAGTAAAATAACCTCTCTCTCTCTCTCTCTCTGTGTGTGTATATATATATATATACAAATGAATACAGATGTTTGATCATAATGGATGTATGTATATCCATATTTGGTTTATTTATAATTGGATATTTTTTATATGAATAGATATTTAAACAAGTGGTATACATATATGTTCATATTTGCTTTAAACAGACATGAATATGAACTGAATACGGACAATAATCAGATATTTGCATCCATATCAGTTAGGAATCTCCCCTATCCTAAAAATAGTTTTCAGTAACGCTGTATTTAGTTTCCATTTGGAATGAAACCATTAATTAGGTTGGCTATAGCAGTAGAGTGCTTAAGAGCGTCACTAAAATTGGGCTTAGCCCATCATTAAAATATGAATACATGATAAAAATGGTTTCATTCCGTAAAAATCTAAAATGGCCCCCATTTCTAACATGACTTAAGATGGGTCCATATTAAAGCATTACCTGCTGCACTCAAATGCAATGGGAATTTAATATGACATGATTTCTTTTTAGGTGGCAACCAAACACAGCCTAATTGACCAATAAACAGAGGAAGCGGTATCAACTAGCCGAGCTGAACTGAGCTTTACCCAGCTTAGCTCAGGCTTGTGTCAAAAGGATCAGGGCTCAGGCCATGAGGTGCTGAGTTTCAGGCTTGACTCAATAAAATTGAGGTGAGCTCGGTTCAGACTCAGCTCACTAAATCCAAACTTACAACATCAAGTCCAAGTCTAAAAGCTCAATAGCTCATGAGCCAAATCTGCTCTTACTGGTCAAAGATGTTGCTATTTGAAACTAGCCGAAATGCCCATATTATAACAAGCAATATTAAAAAATTATATTGCACATTAATATATTTAATGTGCAATGTATATAATACAATAAGTTAGATCTATATGTATTATTTACATATATAAGACCCTTTATAATCCAAGCCTTACACTTGAGTCTAGTAAAGCTTGGCTCCAGCTCACTTAATTAAACGAGCTCAATTAGAGATTCATCTTACTTCTGCATACGTAAAACAAAAGCTCAAGCTTATGACTTGCTGAGCTCCGAGCCAAGCTAACTTAGTTCATTGACATTCCTACGGAGGTATCGGATTTGTTTGTTATATATATATATATATATATATATTCCGGATTTGTTTATATTGATAGACGATATCAAATGGACAAATGGACAAATTGATCATAATCACGGTCAAGTATGATGAGACAAAAAATAATGAAGCCAATTGTGGCCCTTCATCATATTGACTTTGAGATCATGAATCTTTTTTCTATTAACCGACACCATGATAGATTGTACTCCATTCTCGTGCCACAACGTGGGGCTTCCTTCTAAGCCGTGGTCGGCCAAAGATGGACCCCACCCACGCTCCAAGGTAAAGGAAAAGTGAATTATAGCCGTTGAGATTCCCCCAACGACTTCTTAAATATAAAAAGAACTTGAGTAATGGATTGCGGGAAAAGCTAAGGAAGGTCCACAGAGAAATTAGTGTTCCGGTTTAACCTTTACTAATTAATTAAAATTAAAGAAACGCTACCTTGATTTATCGATAGAGAAATGGTTACAATGATAGTATGGTTTTGTTTTTCCTGAATTCACTCCGAAGTCCAAAACTTCTCTGTTCGTGAAGGGGGAAGAAAAAAAAAATCTGAAAAAGACGGGTTTTGTTTGTTTGCTCTTTTTTTGGGTATGAACAGTATTCCTTTTTTTTTTTCGGTGGTTTCTAATTTCAGAATTAGAAAGCGGGTTTTCTTTTAAATGCTAGGAAGCGGTTTGGAATTATATAAATAAATAAGCCCACACTCTTCTTTCTCGTTCTGTTCACTTTTATGGTGACGTTTCTTGATTATTGGCCGGGCTGCTTGCTTCAGCGTAAAGTTGGGTTTCTGGAGAAGGAAGAGATTGTTATAGACACCTCGGTTTTTTAATCTGGAATTTCTTCTCTGAAAGAGAGAGAGAGAGGGAGGGAGAGAGAGAGAATTGTAGTTATCAAACAGATTTTGTTGAAGGATTAATTTGGGTCTGTCCGCACATACCAGGTAAACCCAGTTTTTGTTTTTGGTCCTCCTTTTCCACTTCTCTGTTTTAATGGGCAGAGTTTTAGGTTTCTTCTTCTTAGCAAAAATCAGTAACCCGTTTAATTTTTTTCCTGATTAGGATGATTTAAGGGTGGTTTTTTTTTTTGGTAGAAGATGATTAAGGGTGGTTCAATAGGGTGATTTTTTCTTTTTCTTTATGGGGTTTTGGACACCTTGAGATGCTATTTACCTGTTCTTCATGTTTACCAAGTATTGATTTCGAAGTTAGAAGTTTTGGGTATTCAAATTTTTTATTTTTTATTTTGGAATGGATGAAGATAATTATGTTTTTCAATTGGGTTTTTGTCCAGATCGAACGTTACTATTCTTAATCTGGAGTATTTTAAGTTTGAGTTCTTTCTCATCCTGAGTGGATGTGCTATGGTTGAAAGTAGTGTATGTTTAGTAATGGCCGAAGGCGAAATCGCTGCTCTAAAGGAAACACTTCTTACCCAACAGCAGCTTCTGCAAAAGGTCTATATGGACTTAGAAGAGGAGAGAGAATCCTCTGCTACAGCGGCTAGTGAAGCACTATCCATGATTTTGCGTCTACAAGGAGAAAAGGCTGCAGAGAAGATGGAAGCCAGTCAATATAAGAGATTTGCAGAGGAAAAGATGTACCACGCTGAAGAATCTCTAGTGGCTTTTGAGGATCTCATATATCAGAGAGAAATGGAGATTGCTTCTCTTGAGTTCCAAGTTCAAGCTTACAGACACAAGCTATTGAGCTTGGGTTTTAGTGATCCATGTGTTGGGAAAATGAGATTGCCAGACCATCAGTTTCTGCAAAGAAATGAGGTTCAGTTTGGAGACAACCTTGGTTTTCATGGAACTGTGAAAAGGATCAATTCTCTGCCTGCAATTCCATTTAAAGATGTGTATTCCAAGAAGTGCATATCTGGGAGAGAAGGATCTGCAATTCCATTGCAAGAATTTATTCCAAGGAAGATCAATGAAGATTTGGATTGTGAACCTGCCGTTGAGAGCCAGGAGATACTGGTAATGTCAGAGGATTCTGCAGTTGGAGACTCTAATTCATACTGGAAACAAATTAAAATGTTGGATGAACGGGTCAAAGAGTTATCAAATATTAAAGATGTTGACGGAGTAGTTGAATCTGGTGTTGCTTCATCGAATCATGATCTCCCCTCAACTATGGCAGTGTCTTCGAAGTTGAAGGATGGTTCCAGGGATTGTTTGCTGAATTCAGCAGTGAGCAGAGACCTTTCATATGATACAGAAAGAGGAGCCACAGGGATTAAATTGGACCCTGAATGCACATTCTCATGTTCAAGTTCACAGGCTGAAATTCATGATAATTTATTGGAGTTCAATGTATCTAGTATTCCTTGCTTGGAAACTGAGACTGTGAGAAGTACAATCCTTTCAACGACTGTCCATGATGTTTTTGAAGTCCCACAAATTCATGAAGATAAAAAATTTTGTGGATTGCTGAAAAAAGGACAAAAGAAGTTGATCTTCGAAGGTGAGACTAGGCTTGGTAAGCTGGATCAAGTCCAACAGGAAACTGCCGAGTTCCATTTCGAAGATGAAGATGGGCGGGCAAAGAAAGTGTTGCAATGTACACATCAGCAAAACAACTTGTCTAAATCAGGGAAAAGGGATAACGCGGCTCTTGTGGAACCAAATATTGATCCTTCCTCGTCTCAAACTGAGGTTCAGAAGCTTAATAAAAGATTGGAGCTACTTGAGGGTGACAGAAGGATTATGAAGCAAGAAATTTCTGAGAGAGGCGAAAATGAATTGCAATTGTTGAGGGAGATAAATGAGCAGCTTAACATGATATGGTCTGAGATAAGAAGTTTGAAATCTAAGAAGTCTCCTCCACGGGATGATTCTCAACTATCCTCTATCATGGAGGTATTTCCTTTTGCTCATGTTACTGTCCCAAACACCATTACTAAACTCTTCCTCCCCCACCCCTTTGTTCAATTCTTTAGCATCATATCAACAATTTGTTATTTTATTACTCCTTATTTCTTAAAATGAATTTCTCATTGATATCATAGAGATTTCTCAAACAAGAATATTGTAGAGTTTGCTTGGATTGTGATGGAGATTTTTCAGAGCACTAATTACATGCTTGATGGCTGTCACAATTTAGAAGTTTAATGACATGGTTTACTGTGTGGACAGGCAATGCTATTCTATTCTCTGTAGTCCAGCTATCAAACTGGTACAATATTAGGAACACAAGTCGACCCCCTTGCAACATTGCTCTCAGATGTGCTGCTGTGTTGCCAAATCTACCAAGCATCATAACTCAGGAAATTACAGAAAGAGATCTTTAGCTTTTAAGAGGTGGCACGAATAAAAATGACTATGGATTTGATTGGATTTGTATTTTGGTGACTCAATTTGTATACTATTAAAGGATTGCATACTGTACATAAGAGTACTGTATTTAGGTAAAGTGTGTATTGGGAGGATTTTACATTGATACATGCTTTCATGTTCGTTTTGATCGGTAAACATAGTATTTATAACATTGTAAATTGTATTTTACATACCTACTAAAAAAAAAAGAGAGTTATGTGTGTTTGTGTGAAAAGAAAAAACGGGTATAGGTTGGAAGGTGGCACAAAACCTTTTTGTATAATGTACAGACATATATTGATTGAAACTTTATGAATATTCTGAGCTTACTGGACTATATACATTTATACAATACATAAAGACAATAATCCTTCTTTTGTCAGCCGAAAAGATATTTCTTCTTCAACTAACATCTGATGTCTTCCATATGTAGTAGTGTAATTTCGTTAATGTGTCTGAGCTCCAGCCCTGGAATTTAGGATCTGATAGCCTGGGATGAAGCCTGAAACAACCACATGATGTTAAGAGGGCCTGCTGAATCAGTGACTTCGGTTAATCTTGAAAATCTCTGGTTCACTATGTAGGTTTCAAAGATTTCTTTCCTCAATTGCACCAGTCTTTCAGCATTATCAACTTTTTGGTGGGCACTGTGATACCTATCATCCTCCATAGCTAGTGGTATTCAACTAGGACCATGCTTTAATTTTGAAACCAAATCAATATCAGCCACCTCTATTTGAAGCTAAGCAGGACTTTTTGAGATAGTTTTCATTAAACAAACTTGTCAAAGAAGATGATCTTCCATGACAGATTTTAGTTCTAATTTGGAATGACTCAGTTCTTTTGAAAACTTGTCTCCTCCTGTAACAGCAGAATATGATATTCCCAATGAGGATGCAAAAATCACAGTTGTGTCACCAGAGAGGTACCTTTTCAGTCGATCAAGGTCATCGGCAGCGTCACTCATGGTGGGTCTATTTGAAGGAGCCACTTGTGTGCACAGAAGACCTAGTTCAATTAATTCTATAATTACCACTTCCCACATCTTCCTGACTTCAGGGCTCTGATCTTGTGAAGTCCTCATAAGAGAGGGATCGATAACCTTATCCAAGTATTCATGATAATTACACTTCACCCATGTAGGCAAGCTCATACCCTCACTGAACAGGTTGTCTGTGGGTCTCTTTCTGGTCACAATTTCCAGCACAAGAACTCCAAAGCTGTATACATCACCCTTGGTAGATGCACTTCTTCCCAGTCCATACTCTGAAGTAACATTAGATGTGAAAAAAGAATTTTAAATCAAGATTAACATACATAAAATACATAACAGATACTTGCATGATTCTTATTTAAGTGTTATGTACATATGTATATATATCTATGAGTGTATGTAGCAGGGGCACATACAGTGTCAATGAATACTCTCGATTATCCGATTACCTGACAGATTTGACGCTGATTAGGAGGGCCTGGGTTCAGCTCACCTGGGTCCAACAATTGAACCCAATGAACAATATGGTCAGGTTTAGGTCCATGCATATGTATCAATTCGAAATATACAAGGAATTTACATTCAAAAAATATTGAGGGTAAATTTTTCATTTTAGTACTTCGTAATTTTACTTTTCTTCTTTTAGTTTTTCTATAATAACTTAAGTTTTGGCTTTCTGTTTTTATTTTTATTTTTTATGGTAGAGTTTATGATACTCAAATTGGTCTATGCTGGGTTGGGTCTGGAACAACATTTCATAGATGGACCTGGACCTGGTCCTGTCCAATATAATAGAACCTGATTATGAGTATGCTTGGACTCGGCCCGTGGGTGTGACTTGGGGCTAGGCTAAAGCTGAGCCCAACTGACCCAACCAACCCTACTTCTAGGTCAGGTTGGGTTGGCATTATCAAACTTAGGTGGGTTGGGTTGGGAAATCACCCCAGACATAAAGTTGGGCTGGGCTGCCTTCTTAAACGTAGTTGGGCTTAAGCTTGGTGACACATCACGCAGCCCAAACTAACCTTAGCCCGGTCAATGGTCAATGGTATGAGTATTTGCTCTGGGTTTATAAAGCTTCTGAATTTTCTTTCAAGACATCAAAAACAAAATTATCTGATATTTCTAAACTAATGCTAACCGGCCTGAACAGACCCAACCAGACTTAACCCAAGTTGGGATAGGATTGAGAAATGAGCTCCTCAAGTTGGGCACCTCAAGTTGGGTTGGGCTATGTTCAGAATAAATCTGTGATTATTATTGGATTTCCAACCCATCCATGTTTCATCTCCATGAATGTAAAAAGCTTATCCATGGGCATGCAATCCAGCAAAATCTTTATCTAATCATTAAACAAAATGTCCATCTAATTGGTTTTTTATTAAGTCCTAATCAAGTGCTAATAATGCTTTATAAGCAAAATATTATTTCTTTTTGTCATCTTTGCCTGAAAATCAGTTTGAAGTTCCATTATCCAGAGGAAAGAATTGGTACCTGGAGCAATGTACCCAATTGAGCCACAAAGCAGATTGGCTGTTGAGTTAGTCATGTTTTCTACCTTCACGTTTACCTCCTCAACTGTCATAGCCAACCTCGCAATCCCAAAGTCTGATACAAGTGCTCTCATGTCATCGTTTAGGAGGATATTGCTGGGCTTCAAGTCACAGTGGATGACTTTAACAGGAGAATGGTGGTGCAAGTAGGCCAACCCCTCAGCTATGTCGCTACAGATATTCACTCTTGTCATCAAGTCCAAGGAAGGACCAGAGCTTCGTGAGTGTGGGTAAAGATGGCTCTCTAGGCTTCCATTAGCCATGAAAGGAAGAACCAAAGCCTTGAAGTCTGGGAGGCTACAGGCTGTTATGATTCTCATCAGGTTTCGATGCCGAATTCGTTTCAAAATCTGGCGTTCCCTGTCGAAGCACTTGGTGGAATTTCCTGCTTGCAACTGTAGAACCTTCACTGCAACTTCAGTTTGATCCCTTAGCACTCCTCTGTAGACATGTCCAAAGCTGCCAGAACCAATCAATCTGCTTTTTCCAAACCCACCGGTGGCCTCCACTAGTTCTTTGTAAGTAATTCTTGGATGGGTAGATCTTAAGGCCAGAAAAGACCTACTTGAGATCCTGTTTTTCCTTATAATGACCAACTTTCTTATCTCCTTGAAGCCCAATCCACAAAAAATTGTAAGAAGAAAGGATGATGCGGAAACAATGCTGACAAACATGATCAGAAACTTGCGAGAATATAAGGTGGATTCTGTCCTAGGGCGGCAAGTTTGCAGCTCTGCTGATGGCCAACAGAGATGTGGATTGCCCTGAAACGATTCATACGTCAAAGAATCAAACAGACCACCTGTTGGGATTGATCCATTGAAGTTGTTGAATGAGAGATTTAATTGGACTAGACTGATGGATTTACTCAGGGTGGTTGGAATCTCGCCAGAAAGTAAATTGTGTGAGAGATCCAAGGACTGGAGATTTAAAAGATTTCCCAAGGATTCAGGAACCTGACCTTGAAGAGAATTGTGAGAAAGGTTGATCAGCTCCACTGCACCGCAGCTTGCCAAATTGGGAGGAATCTCGCCGCTAAAATTATTTGAAGACAGATCTATGGCTGTTACCTTGTCCATTTTGCTCAGCTCCCATGGCAGTTCTCCACTAAGGAAGTTGTTGGACAGATTGAAATACATTCCCATGTCACTCAAGCGGGCTATATCAGCAGGTATGGTTCCAGTTAGCCTGTTGTTAGACAAGTCAAGGATCTGAAGATTTATGCACCCTCCAAGGGTTGAAGGTATGGTTCCTGAAAGCAAGTTTTCAAAGAGGATGAGAATCCTCAGCTGAGTGATGTTAGCTAGAGAGGCTGGAATTGGACCAGAAAGTTTGTTTATCGACAAATCTAACAAACCCACATGACTAAGATCACCAAGAAGATCTGGAATTTGACCACTTAGGGAATTATTAGATAAGCACAACCTCTCCAACTTGGGCAAGAAACTTATCTCAGAGGGGATGCTTCCATTCAGAAAGTTGCTGGATAAGTTTAACAAGGTTAGATTAGAGATGTTGGCTATATTGGGCGGAATTGAACCATGTATGAGATTATCTTCAAGATGAAGCTCTGAGAGATTGGTGTGAAGAAGGCCAATAATTGAGGGCAGTTCTCCTCCAAGCTTGTTTCCTGCCAGCTCTAGCTCTCTCAGATGGGTCAAATTTGAAATGGAGGTGAAGAAAGGGCTTAGATTTGTGTTACTCTCATCACTCTCTAGATGGTTACCAGAAAGATACAATATCTCCAACCGAGGCATTTTCTTCACAATCTCTGATGGCAACCCACCAGTGAGAAAATTGTACTCCAGATCAAGCTCGGTCATCTGAGATGAATTGGCGAGAGATGCAGGAATTATTCCACTCAATTGGTTCAGATAAAGCCGAAGTGTTTCAAGATGAATCAGATAATTTCCTATCTGTGAAGGGATGAAACCAATGAAAAAGTTTTCGGAGAGGTCTATGTACTGTAGCTTAGTGCAGTTATAGAAAAGGGAGGTTGGAATCCGCCCACCTAGCTGGTTCCTGCTGAGGTCTATAAACCGAAGTCGTTTGAGCAAGCCAAAACTCTCAGGGACTTCATGCTGAATCTGGTTTGCACGTAAGCTGAGCTCCTCTAGGCTAGCCAGAGCTCCAATCTCAGTAGGAATTGATCCTTGAAGTGAATTCTCCGAGAGTTCAAGCAGCTTAAGGGATGAAAGGTTAGCTAGAAATGGTGAGATTGTCCCTTGGAGATTTTTACTCTTGAGATAAAGACCAGTTACTCTTTCCCCCTTCGGATTGCAAGATACCCCTGTCCACTGGCAAACATGGATTGTCTCCTTCCAATTATCAAGTGCATTCTGAGGATCGATCGATATACCTTCCTTGAATGACAAGAGCCCTGATCGGTCTGCATTGATCCCATGATTATCAGGATGGTCTTGGAGAGGACTAACAAAAAAATGAAATGGAAGGAGGAGAATGGTAATGGCTACTGTCTGAAGATCCATTGATGATCTTACTGTGGGTGTCGAAAGTTTTTAAGTTTGATAAGTGCAGACCTAAGGATACTGTAGAACCTGCATTAATTATTACACAAAGAAGGATAGATGAGAAGAAAGGAGAGAGGGAAGGGGAGGGGGACCTGACCATTCAAAAAGGGACCTCTAAAGTTGATTGGTTTTAGAAATCTTGTGGTGTTTGGTACCTTAGCCAAAGGCTACTGGAATTATAGTTGACGAGTTTCATTCATTTGTGGGGGTAGGCTGTAGAGTTTGAGCTCAACATAAATGGGCATCCAACATCTCCAATGCCGTTGACATAATTCCCACGAATCATCATATCTTTTGAACTTGGAAAAAGGAACTTGCACACTTTAGAATGCTATGGAAGAACAGTATAAAGATCTTTAGCATTATCCAATTTGTCAGAAACTGCTACGTTGATTTATTTTTTCTTCTTTTTCACTTGTCTACAGAACCCTATTCCTATCAGATACATGATTAAACCTATTCCCATTTGTGAACTATTTTTCTTAGTCTTATGATATAATGAGTTCTTCTGGGGGGACTTCTTCTCTTGATAGGAACCAAATTAACTAATGAGTGTTCATGGTAACTTTCTGTTGGTATAAGAACTAATATTTAATGGTATTTTCTTTAGGTCACATGTAAGTGATCTTGTTCTTTCCTGTTTTTGGAAAAAAAATATGAAGAACCATTTGTTGTGTGTGTGTGTGTTAAATATCCATAAAAAAGAAAATGCTTTAATGGTTATTTATTCAATAACTAGATATTCAAAAAAAAAAAAAAAAAAAAAAAAAATCTTTTACGGGGAGTAGTCTACTTTTACTTTTTCTGTTTTTAGTGGAGAATCTTAAAATTTTCAACTCTCTTTCAGAAATTAAGATGTTGGATTTGAGTGTAACAAAATATTTTATTGAGCTGAATAGGCTTTTGGTCTCAATGCTGTAAAGGATACTATAAACTTTATTGCTTTGATGTTGCTTTTATGATGAAAATCAAGGTCAAAGGTATATCTTTTAGTTCTAGAAAGTGGGCCTAGGCTATATTTTAGAATTTCTTAGATTAGGTTTTCTTTGTCCTAAGCACTTTGTATGGTTTAAGCAGACTAACAAGCTAAGATCACTTAAAGGGCTGTGTGTGCGCGCGTGCCCATGCACATGGCTGGTGTGTGAACATGTACGCATGCGAGTGTCTATATAGAATATATAGATTCAACTATAGTTATATTCCCTAATTCTGCAAATGTTTAAATGCAATGTACAAACCGGCTTTATCATGGGGACTTTCTTGCAAAGAGAGTATGGATTATGCAAATGACTGGATCTTCAACTCAGCGTTTTGGTGTCTCACCTTTAACAATTTCAAACTCTTTCATAGACATGATTGCAATGTCGTGACAAGTGATAATACCCATCACAAATGTTGAATGAGTTTGATCATGTAATTCTCCTAGGATCGATAGTGAGATGCATTTATTTTCTCTATGCAGAAATAAACTTGCCACCAACTATAGTTGAACAGTAATGGTGATGGGAAGTTGTGGACAAAGTTAAGATCTCTTTCAAGGTATAGAAAGAGACAATGTTTTGATCAAAATCTAATTTGGGTTGGATATTTGGAAATAAAACTTAGCAACTTAATGAGACCTTATCCCAACTACTTAAACAATTTGGACAATGTAGAACAATTAATTACTTGTCTAGTCTGAATTGGATATTTGAAATATGAAAACCGTGAAAGTTTTAGATGGTGTGTGATTATCATGCTTGATGCAAGTATGCAGCACTATTAAGAAATTAGGGGACACAGATTTCCTCTTGCGAAAAAGTGCTTGGCGACTCTCTTGCACCAGGTTCTGTAAGACATGTGGTGAACTTTTACGCCATGTGTCAACACATGGTGTAAGAGAGTTGACAGACACTTTTGTTAGGATTGTTTTACCTTTTTTGTCTTAGAAAAAAACAGGATGCAATAAAATCAACAAACAAAACGAAAACAAAAATCACGCACAACACAACATTTATGTGGCAAACCCCAATTTTGGGGAAAAACCACGGAGCCGTAGAGAAAACTTTCACTATCTAGAAGAACTCGTCAAAGACGATTTACAATTCAGAACCTCTCCCCCTTCGCACACAACCCTAGAACGAAACATATAAATACCCCAAAAAAC
>JAOXJP010000017.1:6137275-6150600 GCA_025762735.1 Platanus orientalis
TATTAATTTGATGAATTTGGGTTGGATTGGGTTTGAATAAAAACAATTGCATACATGTTTCCAAAAAAATTTGTATATCTGATTAATTTGGAACAATTTGGGTTGGTTTGGGTTGGTTTTGGGTGACTCATAAATTCTGTCGCGGAAAATAATATTAGAAAAAAAAATTTGTTTTAGGCAACTCAACAATTGTATCGTCAAAAATTATAAAAATAAAAAAGAAATTAAAATTAAACATTTTGGTGATGCATAGAGAATCGCTAAATATCAAATAATAAAATATAAAAAAAATTCAAATGTCTTTGGCAACGCATTTTTTGTGTCACTAAAAGTTTGATACCCCTATCTTGTAGGATACATTACAACTTTTCGCAATGTTATAGGGGCACTTTTGGCAACTCAATTGGCGTCGCGGATGAGTCACTTTTGATAACTAAAGTTCTGAAATTGCCAAAGACTTTCTATCATTCACTTATTGCAACATGTTGGCGACACGATGGTTTGATTCGCTGAAAAGTTTTGGCAACTCATTTTTACACCTTTGACGACTCTTTTATATGTTGCCAAAAGTGTGTTTTCTTGTAGTTATATGTTTTTTTTTTTTGTTTTTTTTTTTTTTTATTTTTTATCATAGGTTAGTAATTTGATACCTAAGAAAGCTAAATTAGTTAATTGGAATCAATTTTCATTTTTTAGATGTAAGCTATATATATGACCATGTATCTTGTAATTTTTATTTTATTTTTATGAATAATGATTATATTAAAAAGAGAAAAAGAGATAACAGGAAATAATTATACAGAGAATACAAGCACAAAGCAAAAGCCTCATAAAAATACAAGCACTAAGCAAAAGCCTTATAGAAGATACTTGAAAAATAATCCCTAGTGATATCGCTAATAGAAGCCCTTGAAGTCCGGATACGCCATAACCCACGAAGCAACCTCAAAGATGATAATGTATCTTGTAATTTACAAGCCATTAGAATGAAATTTGAAGTCACCATTAGCTACACAACAAGTTAGCTTTATTTTATTTTATTTATGTTTATTAACATCAAGAGCACACTTTTCTGTTATCTTTCCTCTAAGTAGTTGTTATCAATCCAACACAGTTTAAATCTTTTACCTGGCAAAAGTTTTTAAGACTCTCTAACCTTTGTAAACAAAGTGATCACACTATTACTTTGACAACTTGAAATGGGCCTATATAGAATTAAGCAAGAACTAATTAAATAAAAGAATACAATGAACACACCGCACTATGATTAAACAAATTTAGTCACCCCTCTTTCATCTCCATCGTGTGATCAAGAAGGATGAACTTCTTCAGAAGCATCTTCCACGTTTATGGTGGAAGGGTTAGAGAGATACTGTTTCAGCCGACCCATTTCATGGGCCACATCGTTCATGGTAGGTCTTGTTGAAGGAGAGTACTGTGTGCACATTAGACCAAGCTCAATCAACTCTAAGATAACATCCTTCCAAATCTTGCTAGAATGTCCCGGGGTTGGCTGTGGTGCCAACCTTATCAGTGCTTCTTCGACTATGGGCTCAAGTTTATATGGGTAGTGACTCTTCACCCATTCATGCAAGCTCGAACCTTGGTGAAAAACCACATCTGTGGGTCGTTTTCCGGTTACAATCTCTAAGAGCAGGACACCAAAACTATAGACATCTCCTTGCGTTGAAGCACGCCTCCCCAATCCGTATTCTGCAATTAATCCAGTTATCCACGGCATGATATAAGTATGAGATGGGTTTCAAAATATATATAAAACTAAGCATTGTCTTAAAAGAATTATTTCTTAATTGCAGCACTTGAAATGGTGGAGAACTTTTAGACTTTTATAATAGAGATATTATGCAGTTCACTCGGGAGGAGTGATGGAGTGTAGCTACTCTACCATTCACATATCAGTGGATTAATTCATCTAACCCATCACTATGTGGGTCACCTTTGGGATGGTTCATGGTTCAACCCAACAATGTTAATCACTCAATCAATAGCTATAGCTTACAAAAGTAAAAAGTCATCAGATTGGATGAATTGAAGAAACCCAAAAATTACTCCGGTAATTTTCTCCAAACCACCCAATAAATGGACTTGAGGTTTTCATGGATGGTCATGATCAAACTGATTGGGTCAAATTGCTAACATGGGGTCTGCACGACTCATACAGCAGATGGCTGAGGGAGAATATTTTCATACCAGCTAGCAATATGAAATCATAAATAAAGCAATTAATTGCCTCTCCTAAATTAATCCTAAGGTGACAAGAGAGGTTATAGTTAATATACTTGACATACTCCTGGATATGGCGTGCACACTCCGGCACTACTAGGGGAAAATAGGAGCAAGACCCAGGAGAATAATTGTGTCCATGGTAGAATTTGAACTTGCAACCTAAAACCTTGCTCTGATACCATCTTAGATAAAGAAATTAATCGGTCTCTCCTAAAACCCTAAAGTGATAGGAAAGGTTGGAGTTAATGTACTTGACATATACTTTAACATGAAATACCCCTATCTTTTAAATGGTAAGAATTAAGACAGAATGGACTATAACATAGAAAGCAAGCAACTTACCAGGAGCAATATAACCAACTGAACCACATAACAATCCAACTGTTGAAGCCATAGAAGATGAATCTATAATTGAAGTAGCTTCATCATCAGCACCACCATCACCACCTTTCACTAATCTCGCAATCCCAAAGTCAGTTACCAAAGCCGTCATATCATCGTCGAGAAGTATATTGCTTGGTTTCAGATCACAGTGTATAACCCTTACCGGAGAATGGTGGTGCAAGTATGCCACCCCTTCAGCCACATCACTACAGATGCTCACCAACTGAACCATGTTCAGACCAAGGTTGGACCTATGGCTTGGGTACAGATGGCTCTCAAGGCTCCCATTGGGCATTAAGGGAAGAACAATAGCCTTGAAGTCTGGCCTACTACAAGCCGTTATAATCCTTATTAGATTCCTGTGTCTGGTCCTCTTCAGTACTTGGCATTCTCTTTTAAAGCTCCTTGTAATCTCTCCTCCCAGCCTTGAATCCAAGACCTTCACAGCAATTCTTGTGTCCCCAAGAACTCCCTTGTAGACATGCCCAAACAAACCTGACCCGATTAGGCTCGAATCATTGAACCCACCTGTGGCTTCTTTGAGTTGTTCATAGGAGATTCTTGGGAATTTTGGCTGTTGTCTTTCTTGTTCTTCATCATCCAAGTCCTTGTTGCCAAAGATCGCCGATGATTTTATAATTCTTGATTTCAGTACTGGTGGGTATCTGAAGAAGCAAAGCGTGAGAGTCACAAAAACTGCAAGGAGAATTAGCCAGATTCGGAAGTGGTGTGCCCTTTTTTTCTGGCAGGTTGGCAATCCCGAGATAGAACCGCAGAGGCCGGAGTTTCCTAGAAAAGAATCATTCGTTAATGTTGCGAATACTCCCTCATTTGGAACGATCCCAGAGAAGTTGTTGAAAGAGAAGTTCAATTGCCTGAGAGTTGAAGATGCTTGTAGAGATTGTGGTATTTCTCCACACAATTGGTTCGAAGATATATCGAGCACCTCAAGATAAGGCAAATTGCCGATGGAAACAGGGAAAGTGCCTTGTAGTGCATTACCAGAGAGGTTGAGGTACTCCATTGCAATGCAACTCCCTAGTTGTGGTGGGATTGTGCCAGAGAGATTATTTGATGAGAGATCCATAGCTAGAACCATGTCCATCTTACTTAGCTCTAATGGCAGAGGCCCTTGCAAGAGATTGTTTGAAAGATTCAAGTACAATTTCAAGCTTGTCAAGGCTGAAACTTCACTAGGAATGACCCCTCCAATTCTATTATGAGAAAGGTCTAAAATCTCAAGATTAACGCATTTTCCCAAACTTGGTGGTATTGATCCAGAGAGATGGTTTTCATAAAGTAAAAGCCTTCTTAGCTGAGAGAGATTAGAAAAACTATCTGGAATTGAACCTGACAGCCTGTTTTTCGACAAATCTAGAAGACCCAAGTGAGGAATATCGCTGAAAGCCGATGGAATTGAACCAGAGAGTGAGTTTTTTGATAAAAAGACCCTCTCTAGTTTTCCCATGCGGCATAAATCAGGTGGAATGGATCCATTCAAAAGATTGCTAGACAAGTTTAAGAGGGTCAGGTTGACAAGATTTGAAATTTTTGGGGGAATTGAACCAGTGATAAGATTCTCTTCAAGATGAATTTGTACAAGACTGGGAGAAAGATCACCAATAATAGAAGGTAACTCTCCACCAAGATTGTTCCCTGCTAATTCAAGTTCTTGAATATAGGAACAATTGACAAGGGAAGTAAAGAAGGGTCTGAGATCAGAATTACCATTATGACTGGTGAGGTTATTGTAAGACAAGTAAAGGAACTGCAGCCGCAGCATTTTATCTATAATCTCAGATGGTAAATCCCCACTTAGAGAATTTGATTCTAAATCAAGCCATTGGAGTTTCGAGGAGTTTGCGAGTGCCGGAGGGATCCGACCCACAAGACGATTCGACCACAGCAGAAGATATCTCAAGTCAATCAGCTCACATTGATTCCATAAAGGAATTTCACCTCCAAGAGAATTGTTAGAAAGGTCAATGTACTCCAATGAAGAACTATTGCATAAGAGTGAGACTGGAATCTGACCCACAAGCTGGTTACTTCCCAAATCAAGATAAACCAACCGCCGGAGAAAACCCAATTCAGCAGGGATCTCCCCTTCAAGAATATTCCAAGAGAAGCTGATCTGTTTCAGCTGGGAAAGAGCCCCGAGCTCCGGCGGTATCCGACTTCGGAAAAAGTTGCCGGATAAATCAAGTATAGATAAGAATGAAAGATTTGAGAGAGCAGGAGAAATGATGCCTCCAAGAGATTGGTCACTGAGAACAAGCTCCACCACCCTACCCTTTGCACTGTTGCATTTAATTCCAGTCCAATTGCATATGTACAAACTCGAAGAGTTCCAGCTCTCGAGAGCGTGTTCGGGGTCGGAATCGATACCCGCCATGAACGACAGAAGAGCAGCTCGATCTTTCAAAATGAGAGCATTATCTTCTCCTGATACAACAAGAAAGAAAAATACCAAAGAAAGAAAATAAAAACTAACTAATCTATTGAAGCAATTCATGTTCATGATCTCAATCACAATAAAGGGTTCTTTTCTTCAAGCTTGAAATTGAAGAAGAAAATGAAAGAGAATGGATGGCATGAATTGGATCAGCTTGGTTTTAGGAAGATATAAAAAAAGGTTATCTTCCATGAGAGGAGAAAAACAGAAAAATGAAGCTCTGCCTAACTGCCGTTGAAGGGGCGTTTGGCGCCTTAATTCTTTGACTTTAAAGTCAACGAACCGCAGGTGAACACGTGTGAACGTGTTATTTGACACGTAAGCAACGTTATTTAACTATAATGAGCCGTGTGCGTGGGTGGTGGCCATGTCAGCTAAGCCTAACTCTTTGTCGACTACTGGTGGGTTTGCCTAATTTTGTGTTTTATGTAGTGGAGAATGTGTTGTTAACTTAAAAGGGAAGGATAGCTTAGTTTTTGGTGTTTAATAAGCACGCTTAGGGTTTTCAGTTTTGTTTCATAGGGGGATGATGACGTGGCAAGTAGGGATTGAGGTTTGAGATTTTGGAATGTCATTGTCGGTTCGGGTAAATGGGTGAGGCCACTACTATATATGGTGATGCTAGTGATGGAGTTGATTACGTTAAAGAGCACTATATGTAGGGTTAGATTGAGTCATGCCTCTTAAGGCACAATGGGTGTTCACCATTTAAGTAACACGGTTAAATGGTCACAACTTATAGAGTTTTGTTTGATGAGGTGTGTTTGGAAGCGTGTTTTAAGTTGAACTGCTTATAATATATGTTTGGATTGGAAAATGATTTAATTTCCCGAAGGCTAGGAATGAGGTTTCATGGGTTAAATGGAGACATGCTCTGCATGTACCTAATAGTCCAAAAGTGAAACCTGAGCTCGTTGGGGTGCAACCCTATGATGTGAATAGTAAACCTGAAATAAAATCCAATTTGAGAAACGCGAAAGGGTTAATGGCTCATGAGAATCAATTGGGATAGCCATAGGGAGAGGATTGAATAAGTGTAAAGAAAAAGGTACGTTACAGTCCTACCATTGCAAAAGGAATAGTTCAAGAAGACAGAACAATATTAACTCTCGGAATGTGACATCTTCAGTGGTGATTGAACAAAACGAGAAAGAATATGGTGGAGATAGTCCCACACTCTTCACTAGTATTGATACCTTTGTCGATGAGTGGATAATACATTCGGTTTCTATTTGTATGACACATTCCAAGAGAAAGGATGGTGTTTTCTCATTTTGTGATTGATTTACTTGTAAATTGGCTAGTGTACATAGGACAAAATCAAAATGTGTGATAGAGTGATTCGTTTTTTAGGTGGTGTCAAAGTCTGTCCCAAAGATGTAAAAGAATCTAATATATATATATATATATATATATATATATACACCCCACTGAATTAATCCAATTCTAACCCCACTTGACTTGATCATAACAATATTAGAGTGACCTGCGATGAAGTGAAACAATTAATATTTGTGATGGTTGTGAAACAAGCCAAGCTAGAGATTCTTGACATATTAGAGTTAATTTAATGGATGAGGTTTGAATTTCTAAATGATAAGTACTTTCTCCTTGTATATATGAATATGATGGGAAGAGATTGGCGACGGCAAAGGAGAACTTTTGTTTGGAATCGGAGTTCACTTACCATAAACAAAATTGGAAGCAAATGGGGGGTGATGAAAACTCTTATATAAAGAGTATCATAAATTATAGGGGCCGGATGAAAGAAAGGAATTTTGGAAAGGGAAATCTTTGAGAAGCTTGCAAAAGCTTACTTGACAAGGCTTAGGTTATTCTGTAGTATTTCTTCTAGGATTTTGAAGACAATAGGGAGTTGACAACAACAGTCTATACTTCTATGTATATCCTTATATCTTATAAACGTAAGCAAAAAACCTGTTGTATGGTTCTTTGTTTCTTTGCAGTTTTACCACGTTGATGATAGTAATAGGTTTGAGCCCAAATCTCACCTCAAAGTATACGCAACCAAAATAAAACTTATGATGTTCTACACACTTTTACATATGATACAATGGTTACGCTCTACTTTTTTTTTTTTTTTTTTGGATAACCGAGTTATCCAGGCTTCTTAAAGCATCTGACTAGATCCTCGGGATACGTGGACTCTCCCTGTCACTCCCATACACTAGGTAAATCGGATATTTTATGCCCAGACAAGTGACCCCAAGGAGTGCATTTCGAACTCAGGACCTCCGCTTGATCCTGACCAACTGCGCTACCCCTCGGGGTTAAAATGCTAATAACATCAACAAGAGTCACGCTTCACATTGCTAAACCAACTTCTTTTGTTGTGTACATCTGTACTCAAATAGAGTTATTGCTGCGACCAAACACAACCCTAGGGTTCGCCACTTTATGTGTGCCGCTTCACCTTTCATTAGTATATGTTTTCGATTGCCTAAAGTGATTGGTTCGCTAAAGCAGACCGTTATGATGATAATTATGGTAGACCTAGTGCATCTATACCTAGAAATGGCTAAACGCACAGTATGAACCCACCTATCGCCACCAATCTCTGTGACCGCGTTGGATGACTTAGAAATCTATTATATCATAATTAGTCGGCAAACAGATATAATATACCATATATGGAGAAAATGACATGAGAAACACATAGCTTGATCTCCTAAACTAAGTGGCCATGTTGGATTCTAACCCATTAGACCCTGGTTGGAAAATATATTAAAAACCAACTTATTTTAATTGTTGTGCTAGATCTTGATCCAATGTTCGTGATTTGGGCTCTAATCGATCTAGGTGTCATCAAGCCCCGTTTGATAACAATTTTAAGTTTGGTAATTGAAAAAATATATATCCTTTGATAGAACGAGATCCCTAGTAAGTTAAAATACATTTATGTGAAACGCACGTATACAAAAAAAAAAAAAAAAAAATTAATTCCAATCAAATTTGGGTGAGAGTTCTATATTTTTGTATACACGTGTTGACGCGATGTAGTTTAACTGCAGAGGATCCTGGCTTGTTCTTCCAATGTGAGGAGCTGCTGCACGGTAACTAGACATTGTTGACACTTCCCTAAGGTACTTGTATAGGAGAGATACGAAACTCATGGACATCAAAGTCTTGGTCACAACTAGAAAACCATATAAGCAAAACAAGGTGATTGAAGACACGTAAACAGAGATACAGCTAGCTAACTTTGGTCGTGAAAGTGATGCCATTGAAAGTAGATACGTACATATATAAAACTGCTTTTGTAAATGACTCGTATTTTGAAACATCGAGATGATGTAATTCTTCCTTCATTTCTCGTCATCCCCTCTTCCACGTCAACCTTGACCACCTCCCCTCTCTCTCTCTCTCTCTCACACACACATAAAATGAACCAGTATTTGTCCATGGGGGTGGCAACACCGGCTGTATGCCGGTAACTCTTCTCCTCCTCTCCCACAGCTGCCCAAAAGACAACGAAATTGTTGTCTCTGGATGTCCGTTTCTTTCCCTCAAGGTGTCTGGGAGAATGATTGTCTGTGGTGACACAGGCTTATGTAGGCATGCCATTAATTGACACATGATGCGTTTTTGAATTCGGTGTCTCTTTTATTACACCTAAACAACTTTTTTGAACCCCAAACACATCATGTGGCAGCTTATAATTCACCATAAACACTACAAACACTTTGTCATCATAGAACATTTTCTTTCAAGTGGTCTAACATGGTTGGGTGTTAATGCAAAAGCATGTACTTGGATGACGAAGGAATAGACCATTCTACCCACTTTAAGCATTACTTTGCGTTTCGATAAGCAAAGCATGCGAAAAGTAGGGTGACTGTTTTATTGATACTTAAGAGTTACAGTTTAAAAAGGACAACAAAACAAGAATTCAGTTGTCAAATCTGATAAAAGTTTTAGTAAAAAAGTCTTTCATGAGAACACAAGCTCGTTGTTATTTGTGTCGTATTATGGTCGGGCCAACCCATTGAGATGACTCCATCCATGTGTTGGAGAAATAAGAATTTCGTCTCTTGGTCTTGTACCCTTCTCGAGTTTTATCATCTTGAATCCTGTAATAGTGTAGTCTGTACTCAAAAGCTTGATTCTTGTTGGTGTAATTATCCCATTTCAACTTAATTTCAACTATGTTTTACCAACAAAAAAAAAAAAAAAAACCATGAATAATTTTGATTTTTATCATGGCATGATACTTGACTCAACATGTTCCTGTCTTGTGTCTTTTAAGGAAGGATTATGTGTGTCTACTCAACGGATGCCAATGGTGCACCCACAATCAAAGGGTGACATGTCACATCAAAAAAGTGAAAAGCACCCCCAAAAAGTGTAAATCACATTTTCAACATGACATGTCACCTGCTAGTCACGGGCACACTGTTGGCACCCATTAAGGGGGGCACCTAATCCGATCCTGGAGCAAGGATTCTCTGGGATTCATGTCATGCACTGATTGATAATAAATCATCTCCAGTCTCAATGAACAGGTACTACTCCATTATCAATCAGTGCATGACATGTGGCCTAACAAAGGGTGTTTGAGCCTATACACATGGGTCAAAGGAAGGTATTATAGTAAATATACAATTAATAAGTACTTGTGTATTTATTAATGGAAATAGATGTTCTGTCCAGGATTTGGAGTCCAGTACACTAGGTAACTTTACATGGAATAAAATGGGTAGTGGTTAGATGAAATTTTAAATTCCCACCCATGTTATTCCAAATATAGTCACTTAGCACCCTCGACATCATCCTGGGCCAAAAATTTGCTCTATTTATTTTATTTTATTTTATTTTGGTTCATTAATTTGCTCATTTTATTAATGTACCATTTGTCTGACATTGTGGGAAGGTCTGAGTAGAGACTTTGGAGTGGTACCAGTTCAGTTTGATTAGAGATGAGGTGAACTCATTTCCTAGTGGGCAGTTGCCCCCCCACCCCACCCTTCTTTTACGTGGTGCCAGCACTATCAATCACCAATTACGGTTGATGAATCTTAGGATTTGGATATGCTTAAAATAGATGTGTGATATATCTTGATACTGCAAGGATATATCTCGACACCTCAAGGATTCTCTAGCCAACTATATCACTAAAACCAAGTTACCAAACATTTGTGTTATATATTGGAAATCTTGGAAAGTTTTGTTGTGTAATTATAAATTGTAAAGATTGTAAAGAGATGTAAAATATTATTAATTAGATGTAACACGCAAATCATTATAAATATATAAGACTGTTTTCCCAAAGGTAAGGAGGGAATGTCAGAATTTTTTAAATTCAAATTATTTGTTGTTTTATGGTATTAGAGCACCATGCTCTACATAATAAATCAGCCATGGCATATTATACTCTCCATTATGCCGACCAACATCCACCATTATCTCCCCATCAAACTTTCACTAACAATTTATCTTGTATGACAATCCCAATTTGCCCCAATACTGAAAAGATATGATCTGATGGGGTTTGTTGATGGATCAAATTCATGCCTAACTCAATCCAAGCCCGAAGACAATAGTTCCACCAATATTAATCCAGAATTCATTGCGTGATAATGTCAAGACCAACTATTATTGAGTTGGATCTTCTCTTCCTTGATTGAATCAATTGTTGCTCAAGTAGTAGGACTAACAACATCCCGAGAAGTGTGGGATCATCTTACTGCCATTTTTTTTCCGACTAGTTGAGGGCACAAATTATGCAACTCTAACTCCACCAACTAAAGAGGGGAACCGATAAATGTTAGAATATCTCTTAAAAGATAAATCTATAGCCGATCAATTAGCCATGACCTTTAAACTAATGGGTGATGAAGACTACATTCTTTACGTACTCGGTAGCCTAGGCCCAGAATATGCTCCATTTGTGACGTTTGTCACTACTCGTGATGTCCAAATTCGCATCTCAATTTTGTGAGATATTCTTTTAAGTGAAGAAATCGACATCAATGATGTAATAGCAGACCAAAACACCAACAACATTAATGTTGTTGTAAAAACATCAAACCCACAAGGTTGTGGGAAACAAGAGACCAAAGGAAGAGAGCACAATCAATATCGTAACCATGGACGAGGTCAATATTTTGATCGTAGAACACCAAATTTGCAATCAAACCCGAATACCGGCCAACCATCATGCCAAGTTTGCAATTGAGTTGGTTATACTGCTTTATAATGTCATCATCAATTCAATCACACATATCTTCCAGATAATGGTGCACCACCAACTACACTGTATCCATCACCAAATGGGTCATCATCTCATGGTACTCAGAACTATCTTCATGAGGTTTGGTACCCAGATTTTTGGGCCACAAACGACTTCACTTTTGAGCTCGAAAATCTCAACATACATTCAAACTATCATGGTAACGAGATGGTGAAAGTAGGGAATGGCACATGTTTGTACATTCATCATATTGGCAACTCTAGTTTACCTACAAAGTCATTCATATTTAATCTTAAGAAATATTTCATGTTCCAAAAATAACCAAAAATTTATTATATGTTTCTCTCTTTACCCAAGATAATAACGTATTATTTTAATTTCATCCACATCATTTCATTATCAAGGACCGATACTCAGGGAAGATCCTTCATAAATAACTAAATAACAATGGACTCTATCAACTTGTGGTTGATCATGGAAATTTGAATAAAGTAACTCTCATTGGCGAATGACAATCTTTTATACAATGGCACAATCAACTAGGACATGCAGCTTTTCAAATAGTTTGTCAACCCTTAATAAATATGGGTTTCTAGTTCATTCCAATAAAATGTATGGAGTATGTACCGCCTGTCAAATGGGAAAATCTCACAAGCTTCATTTTTCAAGTCAACATCTACAAGCATTAGTCCATTGGACTTTATTTACTCTGATATTTGGGGACCCTCTCTTATGTCATCTATAGAAGGATACCAGTACTATGTGCATTTTTTAGATAATTTCACTAAATTTACATGGGTGCTTCCTCTATTTGATAAATCTGAAATATTGTCTACTTTTCAAAAGTTCAAGTTATTGATTGAAAATCAATTTTCTCAAAAAATTAAAGAGTTTCAATCCAATTAGGGAGGAGAGTTTTGGTCACTTTCCCTTTATTTAACTTAATGTGGGATTCAAGTCTATCGTCTAGCATACCCTCACATGCATAAGTAAACTGGGGCTACTGAGAAGAAACATAGATACATCGTGGAGACAGGCTTGTGTCTAAGGGCACATATTTTTGTTCCTCGACAGTTTTGGTACCATGCATTTGAAGCGATGGTATATCCCATTAATCGCCTCTCGGCCAACTTCGAATCTTGGTCATTTATCTCCATTTGAAAAATTATTTGGTTACACCCCAGATTATTATTTAGTACAAGTATTTAGATGTGCATGTTATCCTTTATTGTAGCCTTACAATAATCATAAATTTTAATCCACATAAACCAAGTTTGTTTTTCTGGGATATAGCTTATGCCATCGAGGCTATAAATGCTTTAGCTTCAACACCCACAAAATCATTATTTCTCACCATGCCATCTTCAATGAGGATAATTTTCCATTAGCCATGCCTTCTCCATCATCAACTCAAAACCCTAGCTTTACCTCTCCACCATCCATTTATCATGCCTCACCCCCACCAATAAACTTTTTTATAACTCATCTTACCCATAATCCTTCATTGAATCCGCCTTCTCCTAAGTCCACATCTCTCACTCACTCCCCTAACCAATTCAGTCTAACACCACTTTGAAGGGAAGTTTACCGTTCTTAAACAAAGAAATTAGTAAATTTCATTTAAACAACCACATATCCACATTTGCTTTCCCATGATCATCATATGAATCTCTGAGATCTAATCTTAAAGAAATTTTAAGAAGAATACCTCAATAGCTAAACCGGACACAAGAATCCAATTTGACCCGATCTCCAAAGTATCTACACCTGCTCTAGAATTCTCTGTGCTTCTCCCACTTCCAGAAAAGTTACAAGGCATTACCTGAACGTGGGTACCTCCATATATGAAGTATTTGAAAAGCCAAAGTAACCCTAAGGGGTGTGGGGCCCAGTATCATTATTTAAGTCAAACTAGAATAAGGACATCCTATCTTTTGTTAATTACAAACTAGCACACCACTAATTGCAATAATCCCTGTTACATATTGCAACTGAACTCCCAAAGATAAGAAAATAACAATGAGGCCC
>JAOXJP010000017.1:6157479-6169076 GCA_025762735.1 Platanus orientalis
AAGTGAAATGATACCCACGATGTGTCTTGTCTCACGACGTCTCACAAAGAGGGTCGTCGCAGGTGATGTGAACCCCAGTTTCCATACCTATAGAATCTTATCCATTCCCACCCTTCATTTAATTGTTCTACCAAGTTTATATAAAAGGAGACCCAACACCTCTTTAGGAGAGATTGTTGTGGCATAGCTCCTCTAGAAGAGAGGTGTTGGGGTTGAATCCCTCGACAGAATTTATCAAGTGATTTGCATTGACATCTGCTTCTCTTGCCTGTGGTGTAGGTGGCAGTCTGTGGGCTTCAATGGCCCTACCCAATTTTTTTTTTCTAAAAAAGGAGGATGCCTTTGTTTAGAGATTATTTGAGTTGTTAGAGTGCTAGTTAATTCCCATATTAGTGCTTACCTCACCTGTGAAAGGTGTGCTACTCAAACTTCTAGCTTGGATGCTCTTAGGAGAAACCCCTTCTGCTTGAGGGTGGATTGTATCCGCTCCTCTCCGCACCCTATCACGGGGTGGGCACATCAGCGCCGACAAGTGATATGCCCCCTCCCAAAAAAGTGAAAATCACTTGTTGGCGCTGATGTGCCTGCCCCCTGACAAGGGACGGAAAGGAGTGTTAGTTAAGAGGAGTGTATACAATCCACCTCCCGCTTAAGTTTATAAATACAACCCTTTTTACAATTTTCATCAGGTAACACAGACAAAAAAAGAATCACTAGAAGTCATAGAGCAATCTTTCTACATGTTCTCATTTTCTTGCATTCAAATAGCAAAAATTGCTAGGTAAGGGGCAATTAGAAAAGTGGGTTCCTAGCAAACTGTTCCACAAATCAATACCGTATGGCTCCATATTCGTGCCGAATTAAGTCTTGCATCCAATTGAACCCTAACTAATTTTTGTATTTTTAGACTTTGAAGGATATAAACTTCTACTTAAAAAAACAACAACAACAACAATAAACAGTAGAAAAGTAGTAAAATACTACTATCTTAACCTTAATGGACCCATATACATAAATTAAAAATGTGAGCAACTCGAATATTGAATCAGAAGGAACCAAAAACAAGGCTTATAAAAAGCCTAATCTTTGCAACATGTGCTCTCGTTACAAATCACAAACCAGAACCTGAATTGGGTGAACCATTGAATTAAATAAATGTGGTCTTAACATCCTCTTTTACTGCATGCTTGATTGCAAGATGTACTATGATTGACAAGGTGGGAACAGTGGAGGAAGTGCTGGTTTTCCATTAATAATGGTGAATATGGAGAGGCAAGCACCATGAAAATGGCTGTAAAAAATGGTCTTAACGGCGGTACTTACAAGTTTTACTCTTATGAAAGACATGTGCCAACTACAGCTAAACCAGTTTTATAAGAGCTGCCAAACAGGTCATAAAATATGCCCCCTTGTCCTTTTGTTTTTTGGAGAAAATATCCCTCCTGTGACCTTGTCGTACTCGTATGCCCAAAAATCTAGCAATTGAAGATCACCACCGTCCACAAATACAAGCGGCAAAATGCCCAACAGGGTTTCTTTTCTGTGATTTTTTTAGGGGGGTTTTATAAGCAAAGGCCAACAGGGTTTAAGGCAGGTTTCTTTCAATTTCATCTTCAACCCTGACATTTCCTCTCTCTCTCTTTCTCCCTCTCTCTGGCTATCCTGGCTTCGACAGCTTCCTTCGCTCCGAGCCCTCGAGCTCGAATCCATAATCCATGGAGAAAAAGAGGTGGAAGAAAAGCCATGAACTGTCAGAAAAATCTGGGCTTCCTCTTCAATTCAAGCTTCAGTACTCGATTTTGTGGGCTGGAGCACAACGAATCCTTCTCGTCTTCTTCTTTTCCATCTGGGTTTGAATTGCCTGCCTTTAATCGGGTCCTCTTTATCAAGCCTTATCATTTGCGTTCTCTCCAGTTCCCCACCTTATCTGATTCAATCGATGAAAACTACATAGAAAGTCTTGAAGATGCCATGAATTTGCAAACGACCCAAAATGGGGTTCATCGTCTTTTGCCTGAAGAATACGATGGGAGGGTCTTTTTCGAAGACCCACCTTGGATTTCTTGCGCTTTGTCGACCAGCAATTTGAATGGTTTCGAGCAGGGAGTTAAAGGTGGTGAGAGGGGGGGTTTCCAAGAGATGAAAAAAAGCAAATACAACGCGCTTCGTAGAAGGCAGATTAAGGAGGAGACTCAAGCGTGGGAGAAGGCGGCAGCGGAGTACAAGGAGTTTGAGAGGGAGATGTGTGAGAAGAAATTGGCTCCCAATTTGCCTTATGTAAAGTCTCTATTTCTGGGTTGGTTTGAGCCTCTGAGGGAAGCAATTGCTAAAGAGCAGAAGTTGCAGAGGACGAAGAGGCAGAAGGCTGCTTATGCACCTCACATTGGTTTATTGCCAGCAGATAAGATGGCGGTTATTGTGATGCATAAAATGATGGGCCTGTTGATGACTGGACAGGAAGAAAGGTGTGTTCGGGTTGTTCAAGCTGCTGTTAATATAGGCGAGGCCATCGAGCAGGAGGTGAGTCTCCGAAATATTTAGCTTGCTGGATTGCATAGTTTTATATCTTTAATTTGGGAAAAAAAAATGAAGAAAAATGACCAAGGACACTGTCCAAGGGGTGAAGGGGTGGAGAGAATACTCAAAGAACAGTAGAACTTGTATCCAATAGTACTTGAAATAAGATTATTACATTACTAGGATTTTGTTCTACATGTCCCAAAGTGCTTTCTCAAGTTGCTGGACCAGCATTTAAGACGTCCATGCACAGGAATTTGTCTTCTGCAGATAACCTATATAGATATGTTTGTCAATTGATAATCAATTGTTACATGAGGATGTTATATGTCCTGGACACAACATATTTTATGATTGAGTTTCATTCCATTCCGGTCTGATGTCTTTTGTGGACTTGTGCTACATGGTTGTTGCAGAAGTAAATTTCTGCTTAGATGTAAGAGAGAGGCATTGGGCCTTCCACTTTGAAGGCTATTTCCGTGCTTGATCTATAACTGCATCTATTTGGGCCTCGTTTTTGGCCAAGTTGAGCCACTTGCAAGTTGCAACCTGAGCTCTATTTGTTTGAGAATTGTGGAAATGGTCAAACTAGATGGATCAACCAAGTTAGACAACCCACAGGTCCCTGTAAGCTGTACTGAATCAATACTTATATAAACTATTATGAGACAATTTTTTTATTACTTGATTTCTTTAAAGATCACTGAGGGCACTATGTGATTTAATGATAAATATCAATAGCATAGTTTATATTCCAATGGAATTATTCTCCTCTTTACCTGTGTCATTAATGTGGCTATGGAAATCTAGTGAATTGTTTTATCTTTTTTCATTCAGATTAGGATTCATAGATTTTTAGACAGAACTAAGAAATACCGAAGTGGAAATACGATTGAAGGTCATAGGCATGAAGCTGTAAGTACAGAGCAGGAGCTTCTCAGGGAACGTGTTAAAAGTTTAATAAAAAAGAAAAAAATAAGGGAGGTACAAAAGCTGGTGAAAAATGAGGATGATATCAAGTCTTGGGGTCGGGATACCCAGGCCAAGGTTTGTGGCCTTTTTATTTTATCTTCATTTTTCTTCCTGAAATGATTTAATGTTGTTACACCCTTTGTTTTCTTGTGCTTGGTTTGAATCCTTCTTTCCATAAGTGTGCAGCTGGGAAGTCGCCTGATAGAATTATTAACGGAAACAGCATTTGTACAACCTCCAGTTGACCAGATAGCTGACATTCCACCAGAAATTCGGCCTGCATTTAGGCACACATTTAAAAATGTGACAAAGGAACCAGGGTATGATCCTTTATTCTATCTCTATTAATTTTTTTTTTTTTACTTTACCCCCAAAATTTTTTAGCTCTTGATCTTAAGGAAGACTCTTCAGTTTCTCTGAGATTTGGGTGATACACTGGCCAACTACTTAAAAAGTTGGGATCAGATCATGGGCCACATGTATGGTTCTATGTGGGGTAGGACCTCAAATACAAACACATGTTCTCTTCATTTCATGATAGTTATGAATTATTTTTTTGGTCCATTCAGCCGGAGGATTGGAAAGAGGTATGGAGTTATAGAATGCGATCCGCTAGTATGTAAAGGGCTTGACAGAACTGTAAGTTTAACATCTCTTGCTTCCGATCTGATTTGTTTGGCTCACTTGAAATATATTTGACACACCAAGTTATTTCTTTGTTTTGTCTTGATTGTTCATTTTTAAAATCTTGTAATTCAATTTTTTAACACTTACTAAAGAAAATATATTAAATTCATGGTACTCACTACTGTCACTGCCACATGTTCCTTTTTAAAGTTGCTTCCTTCCTTACTGATAAAAGAAGTACCATCTTTGAGTAAATGATGGAAGAGCGTAAGAAAACTTTGCCCATAAAATAAATAGGGCATGTGAGGGAGAACATAGAATGTCTGTACCAAACCGGTGATTGGCAAAGCGTGGAGACAGTTATCTTTTTGGTCTTTTAGATGAAAAAGATTGTGCTTTTATTTTTTTCGTGTAGAATGAAGCACCTTCACTTATATTGATTGGAAGTCTGTATAAACTTGTGGGTCTTCTGTTGATTTTATGGGCCTTGTATAGCTCGGCTTTTCCTCTATAATACTTATAACATGTTGTCAAAAAAAAAAAAAAAAAAAAATGTTAGTTTCCTAATTTCCCATTGTTTAGCTAATCTTTTGGTTGATTATGTATGTGCAGGCTAGGCATATGGTGATTCCTTATGTGCCGATGTTGATACCACCAAAAAAGTGGAAAGGGTACCTTATCATGGAAATGAATTACATTGGTCTCATGTCTTTTTCCCCCCTTTGTCCTTGTTAAGATGGCTTGTTTTTAGGGATGTATTGGCTGGCTGGAAATTTCAATGTAACACACTTTCATGCACTGTAGCACCAGAAAATGTAAAATTAAGTAATAAAAATTATATATTTTTCATTAAAATGAAACATGATACACATACATATACATATTTATAATAAATATCGCCTGCACTCGCTACCCAAAACCATCAGATGTATTTCAATTACCTAATTCTCGCCCCCACACCTCCTCTTTTTTTTTTTGGCAGGTATGACAAGGGTGGACACTTATTTTTACCTTCATACGTGATGCGTACTCATGGAGCAAGGCAACAGCAAGATGCAGTTAAGAATGTTCCAAGAAAGCAGATGCAAAAAGTATTTGAGGTCACAATTCATCTCATTTTATTACCTTCGCAAGATCTATCGAGGTTATAGAACAAGGTCGATATTTATTATCTTTTGTTCTAGCAGACACAGGAGCTTATTTAACCTTGCTGTTCCCACGATCCTCTGAAGGATCCAGCAGGAGTAATTCTTCCTTCCATGTCTATTGGGTGGTCCATAGACCCCTGATTGGAATCTTTACATGACTTTCTATGAGAGGACACATGTGGGTTCCAATCTCATGGGTTAAGTCCTTGTCCCTCTAGGACTGAATTCATATTTTAGTTATTATTTAATTCTTAATAAATTTAAGTAGTTTGTGTTGGACTAGAATTTGACTTTTAGTCTTTTAATTGGATTATTTTAATTTAAAGCTTTTATTTATTTATTTGTTTTTTGTTTTCAATTGGGTTAGCATTTTGGGTTTCCTAGCATTCATGGAAGTTGCTTATTTTAATCTTTGATTCCTTTTTTTTAAAATTAGAATTATAAATAGTCTGTTCAAGGAGCCCTAGGGACATCCATATAGGAGTGACTATTTGGTGATTGAGCTGCTGTTTTGTTAAGAAGAGGATTATTAGTTATAAATTTAATCACTGCTGACCTTTTCTATTAGAAGTCTACACCTTCACTGTTGATTGTGTGAAGCTAATAGAGGTCTATTGCTTCCTATTTTACTGGTTCTTCTTCATTGATCGGTTGGACTGATGTCTTCCAAGAATTTCTTTATTCACTGCTGGTTTGAATCTTATACTCTTATCACTGACTTTAATCAGTTGAATTCAGATTGATGGTTTGAATTCTAATCCATCAATTAGATTTCCGATTGATTGGCTTTAACCTGCTTGATTAGACTCTAATTCCTCTGTCAAGTTGTTGATTTGGTGATTTATTGGTTGAAGTGTTATTGGACTGGTGTTTTAAGTTTTGTTATTATTTTTCTATACTGCTGTTGTGGTCTTTACGTGGGAACTACTGCTGTTGGTTTAATAGCAAAATATACTTTTAAAGGTCAGTATATGTAAATTGGAAGTGGTTCTATCATGCCTCCTAAGTTGGAAGGACTTGTTAATAAGGTAGTTGAACAGGATGAGATTCTTTGTACTTTTTCTACTAAGTTTGATTCCTTAGATGAGTCCTTAGAAAATAACATTATGAATAGACAATAGAGGATGGGACTCAGTTCAAATTATCATGCCTCGTATTGATGAAAATCATGACTTAGGCATGAAATCTGTGAATCCACTACCTGGCGTGTTTGATTATAGTAGTCCCATAATTCTGGCACCACTCAAGTAGAAGGAACATATGGAGACATGTATTTCATATGATTCTTGACCTATTACTACATGGAGGCAATAGTGTAGTGGACTACATGAAAGAATTTTACACATTGTCTACTCGATATTAGCTTCTAAAGAGTGAAGAAGTTAAAATCCAACAATCTCTTCAGATTAAAGCCTGAAATCTGAAGTGGCCTTACTCATGTGGAGTTACAAACCAATGAAGACATCTTTCGACTTGCTATATTATGAGGGAGCAGTTGCTGTGGTTGTCCATGTTAGTTGATGAGAAAGTAAATATCAAAGTACCTAAAAGGAAGCCTAGCAAAATGGACAAATTTTATGTCATATGTTACTGTGTGATGCCAATGGGTACTTTGCTTTCCTGTATCCCAAACAAAAAACCATTAACTATATTCTACCAGAAGCCACAGATGAGAGTTCTGAGTCTGAGTATGAGTTGGATGGGATAAAGGAATCACCAGTTCAAGTCTATTTATCACCCATGGACTACCTTTCTGGGTTCATACCCCTAGATAGTCTGCAATACCACAACCTTACTTGATTAAAGGGAGATTGTTATGGAGGTGTACTCTTTTCGAATGTGACAGGTATATCTTTGATTAAGGCTTTAGGGTTGGAAATGATGATGTGATGGTAACCCATCTTCAGTATGCAGATGACACCCTAATTTTGTGCAACAAATCGAAGGAAAATTCGTATGTTGAGATGCATTCTTCAATGCTTTGAGGCTGTATCAGGGATTTGGATGAACCTAGCAAAAAGCTCTCTCATTGCTGTAGGGGAGGTCCCCAACTTGGATCAGCTTGATGCGGACTTGGGGTGTAGAATAGGGAAACTTCCTCTTACATATCTAGGTTTACCTTTGGGATCCCTGTCTAAGAGAAAAGATATTTGGAGTCTGATGATCGACAGACTCCGAAGGTGGTTGGCAGGGTGGAAATCGTTGAATCTTTCAAAAAGGGGAAGGGTTAGATTGATTAATGCAGTGTTGGCTAGTATTCCTGTGTATTTCCTGTCCCTTTTTGTTATTCTGAATTAGGTGGCCCAACAAATTGAGATGATTCAAAGGAATTTCCTTCGGAAATGAGGAGTTGATGATAGGGGTCAACATTTGGTTGCTTGAGAACTGGTTTGTATTCCAAAAAATAAGGGATGGCTTAGGATTAGAAGGGTGGAGCTAATGAGTAAAGCTCTTTTTTGCAAATGGCTTTGGAGATTTTTCTTAGAGGTGGACATCATATGGAGAAAGGTAGTAGCTTTGAAATATAGGGTAATTGGTGTTGGAGAGCCAAGACAGTCTAGGGGTACTATTGGGATAAGCCCATGGCAAGGTCTTATGAGATTTTATGATGATTACAAGGAAGGATTGAGGTGGGTAGTGGGGAATGGGCAAAGGTCTTTTGGGAGGATAGGTGGTGTGGTAATACACCCCTTAAGCAGGATTTCCCATCGATATACTGATTGGCAGGGAACCCCCTTGCTACTGTTGTGCAATATGTAGACTTTTCGCATGGTAGACCTTCTTGGCAGCCCACCCTTAGCAGGTCTGCATTCAACTGGGAGATTGAAGGCATTGCTTCCTTACTGGATAGAATAGGAGAGGTTCATGTGGATCTAAACAAGATGGATAGACAGATATGGACAGCAAGCTGTAATGAGAGATTTACAATCAAATCGTGTGCAGATTGGATGGACAGCTCTGTTGGATCCCCTTCACCTTGGAAAGAAATCTGGTATGGCTCGGTCCCTCTAGAAATCCAATTCTTCATGTGGATGGAAACTATTGGAAAAATTTCAACTATAGATAGATTATAGAAGAAAGGGCTTTGCCTCACTAACGTGTGTTGCATGTGTTGTGATGATGGGGAATCAATTCAACATGTTTTCCTTCATTGCTCCTTTGCATGGGAGGTCTGGTGTAGGGTGATAAGAGACTTTGGTATTAGTTGGGTGCCCCCTCTAGATTTATCCAGTCTCTTATGGGCTTGGAAGACAAAGGCCCTAAGCGTGAAAGGGAAGTCAATTTGGAGGCTTGTGCTTGCAGCTGTTTATTGGTCCCTTTGGTTAGAAAGAAATAACAGGGTTTTTGAGGGATGTGTGGAGCCCTCATTTCAAATATATATAAGATTGTTTTATGGGGTATGATTGTAAGGGCTGTTCCTTGATACACTTGGGGACCCTAGAAATGATTGGAGTGGGATCATAGGATGTAATCTGGACTGATTGTTCAATATGGTGTTCTTGGCTCTATTTGGAGGAGTCTTGTCCTTTTTTCCCATTCTCTTGATATTTTCTTCTATTTTTGGGGATGCCTTAGCCCCTTCTTCTCTCTTAATAAAGTTTTTCATTCATAAAACAAGAAAAAAAAAGCATATCTTTGAAGTTTTAACCATGGTTACCAGAGTGAGAAGCGAAAGCGGGAAGTGGGAAGCGAGAAGTGAAAAACAATAATAAGGTTAATAACTCTAAGTTATAATCAATAATTTCAAATACAATACAATAAAGTAAATAAACTTAAATAAAGTACTAAAAAACTTAAACACTATGCTATATAAGTAATAAAGATTATGACATATAAATCAATATTCAAACTAGTTGTTATTGGTATGGCTAGACATACGTTAGGTTTTATCATACATAAGATTATTTGTAGATAACTTACATTCTAGAGTCAGACTATAGAAGGCCTTGTTTAAAAACCATCGGATTAGAATCTTTTTATTGGATTGAAATAAAATAATGTAAATTATAAATTCAATACTAAATCTTTTTTTCCCCTACAAAATCACTAGTAAATCTCATTGATAATATTTTATTCAATGCTAACAACATAGTATTTACATTAAATAAAACTAGCAAAAACAACCAAAAACAACCTGTGCGATGCATGGGATGCGGTTGAAAAAGAAATCATATTATGAAGCATAAATACAAAGAAGATACGAATGGTAAAAACTGAAAATTGAACACATAAGAAAGACAAGTAATGTGTTAATTTCAGCATTGTAAGTAAAGCTTGTTAAGGCTTAGTAGGGGGGATTAAAGATGTACATGCTTGATGGAATGGAATATCTGTGAGTATCTAGAGGTTTCGGCCACATTCCAAGCCCTTAAAAGAATAGCTCATTTCCAGTGTCCAAATGAGGGGAGGTGATTGTGCTTTTATGGGACACCCATTCATGTTGTTGCTCCATAGACTCATAAGTAAATCACAACAGTTCATGCATTGCAAATCTACATGATGGGCTCTTAAGAGGCAACACAACTGTCAAAAAAATGAAGCCCAAAAGTAGGCAAATGAACAAACAAATAGAGAATCAAATTAAGTGAAGATGAAATAAGAAACAATGAAATAGAGTTGGAAGAAAACCAAAACCATGTAGATAGTGGGGGAAGGAGAGGTAGAAAAAATAGGTGACTACCCACCTGGCCAAGCAAGGTCCCTATAGCTTAAAGAAATAAACATGTTCATAATGGTACAAAAGGCTCACATAATACTTCCTCAAAACATCATAAAGAAATTGAAACTCTCCCATGGAGTCCAAAGTAAATCCTAAGGCTCATTTTAATTTTGACTTGCTTAATTTCAATCATATCTTCACATACATAAACCATTAGAGAGAGAGAGAGAGAGAGAGAGAGAGAGAGAGATGGAAGTATTGTCATCTATGTTATACACCATCTAAAAAAAGATATATGGAGAACTTTTTTGTTATCTACATAAAACTTTTAAAACGAAGGCTAAAATAAAATAAAATAGACTTCTAATGTCTATATAAATTTGTTAAAATATAGAATGACTAAGAAAATTCCACTCTCTAATTCTAAACATAATCCATTAAATCAATAGAGTATTAATTATTTTGACACCATCTATAAGGGGGCATGGAATCATGCAAAGACTTAAATCCATAGCTTTTTTAGATCTCAAAGTCTAACCAAATGAATGATGGTAACCATCCAATCAGTCATAGAAAATGGTCCTTTAAACAAAATGACACCAAGGTCTAACATAGCTTGGGCATATGGGATGCTGAGACTTTGAAACAACCTGACAATGTGGAATTTGGCGTGGTCAATGCCATTTCTAAGGGCATGGGCGTGTATTTACTTCATAGAAAGGAAAAATATCATAACTGTAAAGTTTCGATAATGGGAGGAATTAAAAAAGACACTCCAGCACATTTTGAGTATGGAAATAAATAATTTTCAAAAAAAAAAGAAAAAAACAGTAATACGTACTATGGCAATGCCCTGCTGAAAGAGAATAGAGGGAGTGAAAGAAAAAGAATTTGACGTCAAACGGTAGAGGCTATGGTCAGCAGCTTGTCCGAGCGTTTGGTCATCGGAACATCATCAGCCATAGTTAGAGACTCAAAGGTGTCCCCAGTTGTAGACGTTCAGCGTATGGGGTTGGACATGAACCTTTCTTCTTCTCCTTGAAAGAATTAGGGTTTAAAATAGAGGAGGAAGGGTGAGAAGCGAAAGAAAGAGGAAGATTCCATGGACATAATTATAATAAATAAATAAATAAGAAATAACACCCTGAGTTTCAAAAAAATTCAGCAAAGACAGAGCATGACCAAGAATGTTCAAGGGAGTGAAGAGAGAGCAGAGGAGAAGAGATTTTAAGGTCTTTCATACCTTGGGTTGGATCTAAGTAAAAAAATTTCAACAGTCCATAGTTAATAAGTATAGTTGTCTATAATTTTGTTAGCAATTAGGAATATAAGTTAGTTGTTAAGATGATTAGAAGCCTACATTAAGGTAGGTTTCTTATAAAAAGTGATAAAGGCATAGCAAAAAGATAAGGAACATACCATGATTTTCAATGTGGAAGAAACTCTTGATATTAACAACAAAGCCATTAGCTATGTAGAATTTCACAAGTCTCTGCAAAGAAAGGCTTTCATATTCAAGAAATAACTGACCAAAAGGTCCCATTACGCCCCTACCGGCAGCCCCACCACTGGCAATCCAGTTCAATTGCTAACTTTGGAGCACAATAAATGAAAAACAAAGTTTAACTTGAATTTTATCATGGCTATTGTAAGCACCTAATTTTGGCATGACT
>JAOXJP010000017.1:6170959-6185317 GCA_025762735.1 Platanus orientalis
TCATTGGTGCAGTCATTGGTCTTCGTTGCACATGCCCAAACCATCTCAATCGACTTTCCCTCATTTTATCACCTATTAATGCTACACCTAAGCTCCCACGAGAGGCTAAATGAAAATGAAAACAAAATTTGGGATGGAGTTCAATTCATTGATAAGAAGAATGAAGGGGAGAATGGTATTTCGGAGGATTTGAAATTAAAGAGAAGGGTCCTTCTTAGTGAAATGGAAGTGATTCTTAGATGCGAATATACTGATTGGAGTCGGAAAGAAAGATTTAAATGAATTAAAGAAGAGGATGATAATACAAAATTCTTCCATAAACTTGCAAATGGCCGGAAGAGAAAGAACTACATTTCAAGACTTTCTCATTCAAGGGTAAGAAGTGAAAAATTTCTACAGAATTTACAAATGAAGCTTCTCAATTCTATGTCAAGTTATATTCAAAGGAGTGGGTGGCTAGGCCAAACATTGAAAATTTATTGTTGAATCTGTTATCAGTTAAAATGGTTGATTGCCTTGAACCTTCTTTCTTGGAAGAAGAGGTTAAAGATGCTTTAAGTATGGGACTTAATAAAGCGTTTAGGTTTGATGGGTTTTACCAAACATGTTGGGTCATTATTAAAGGTGATTTGATGAAGGTGGTTCAAGAGTTTTTTGAAGGAGGAAGAATAATCAAATGGATGAGTGCTACATTTATTGTGTTGATTCTAAAAAGGATGGGGCAAGAGAACTATCTGATTTTCGGCTTATTAGTCTAAGGAGGGTCATGGATGAGGTGATTACAAATTAACTATTTGGGTAGTTTATTCAAAATAATTGCCAAAGTTCTTTCAATCAGGTTAAGGAGGGCCATGGATGAAGTGATTACAAATGCCTAAGGGGCTTTCATTAAGGGTAGACAAATAATAGATGGAATACCAATAGCAAATATGCGTGTTGATTCAAGAAGGAAGGATGGGAGGTCGGGAATCATTTGCAAAGTTAATATGGAAAAAGCTATTGGGATAGATGGGTCTTAACAAAGAAAGGATTTAGTGGCAGATGGATTGGGTGGATTATGGGATGTATTGAACATCCTCACTATTCCATAATGCTCAACGGTATTCCAAAAGGTTTCTTTGGATAATCTAAGGGGTTGTGTTAGGGGGATCCATTATCGCAATTCCTCTTCTCTTTGGTGGTGGATGCTTTCATTACTTTGTTTAAAAGAACTGAAACAAATAATTTGATTTAGGGCTTTTGTGTTGGGCCTGGTGTCCATTCCATCTCTCATCTTCAATTTGTTGATGACACATTTTATTCATGAAGGCGGATGTTGAAAGTATCTTGTATATGAAACATATTTTGACAGTGTTCGAGATAATCTCAAGTCTCAAAGTTAACTTGTTGAAGTTTAGCATTATGGGTATTCTTGTGGAGGAGCCTTGCTTGTGTGGAGTCGTAGATATTATTGGGTGCAAGTTAGAGGTTTGACCCTTGAATTAGCTGGGTCTCCTCTTAAGTGGATCATCTAGTTATGAGATTTTATGTTGAGAAGGTGCATAAGAAAGTTGTCTTGTTGGAAGAAATCTCATATCTCTTTAGGAGGGTGTATCACTTTGATCAGGACAATGTTGGCCAATATTTCGATCTATTATATGTCTCTATTTAAGATCCCTTGCAAAGTGGCCAAGAATATCAAAAAGTGTCAAAGAGATTTCGTATGGGGTGTTTCGCTAAGAAGGTTCATCTAGTAAAGTGGAAGGATGTTCCATGGAAATGGGTGGATTGGGAATTGGTAGGATATAAAAGAAAGAATGTAGCTCTATTTTGGAAATTGGAGATTTGCTAATGATCAGGATAGGCTATGGCAATTCACAGTTGATACGGATCGGATGCAAATGGATAGGGATTGCAAACCACGTTCTAATTCCTTCACCTCCTTGCTTTGGAAAAACATTATCCAAATCATTCTATTGTTTGTTTCCCATACTCGTTTTGGTTGGAAATGGTCATAATGTTAGGTTTTGGAAGGATATTTGGTGGAATGGTGGGTCAACCAAGCCCTATCGGTATCCTTTCCTTATCTTTGTCACATTTCCTCACAAAAGGAGGCTTTGGTGGCTAATGTCTTTAGTCATTCTGAATCTAGGGTCTTGTGGAACTTAGAATTCTCTAGGGACCTATATGAGTGGGAGGTTGATCTCGTTGCCCAACTTCTCACCTCTCTTAAGGAAGTGTTTATATCCTCTTCTCACCATGATAAAGAGGTTTGGTCATTAGAATCTTCTAGTAAATTCACTTCAAAGTCCTTCTTAATTGGGCTCGCTAAATCAAACTCTATCAACCCGCCCTTCCCTCATAAATAGATTTGGAAACCTAAGGTTCCTCCTTGGGTTGAAGTGTTCATGTCGACATGTTGCAAAAAAGATGTCCATATAAGGTGCTCTCTCCTCACATGTGTCCATTGTAAGGAGGAAGGTGAGCATGGGGACCATACTTTTTTTATATTGCAATTTTTAAGGGCTATATGGTTCTATTCTACATTGAGGATACAATATGCATAGGTAATGCTGGCTAAGGTGGTGGATATAATTTGTCAATGGAATGGTAGAGGTTTGGGTACCTGTGGTAAGGCTTTTTGGAATGGATTGCTTCATGGTGTTATTTGGGGGATTTGGAAAGAAAGTAATAGAAGACTATTCGAGGGTCAATTTAGAGGGCTTGTCGAAGGTAGCCGATTCCATTCTATGCGAGGTGGACTCTTGGATGCTTGTATCTTATGACTTTGAAGGTGTTTCCATGAACGCCTTCATGAGAGATTGTGTCACTTGATCGACCTTCCCCTCTCGTCCTCAAATTTCTAGATTGGGCTGGATCCCGTTGCCGAATGGAGTATTAAAACTGAACTTTGATGGGTCATCTAGAGGCAACGCGGGGCCTGCTGGTTTTGGATGTATTATGTGCAATTGTAACACTTGAGTAATTCGAGTTCTTTGTGGGCCTATGGAGATTCGTGATTCAACAAAGGCTGAGGTCTTCGCATTATTGATGGGGTTTCGAGAACTGAGAGATATGATGAGATCTGAAAGGTGTGTTGTGGAGGGGGTCTCTGCAGTGGTTGTTGGTTGGGGGGAGGGGGGAGGGCTTGGGTGATGGTGTGTGGCAATTGGCACACTTCATTATGAGATTAGAGAGTTGGCTATTTTTTTGGCAGGTCTCATTCCTTCATATGCCTGGGGAGTAGAATACCAAGGGTGATTTGTTAACAAACTAGGGGGTTGGGTTGTCCTTTTTGGTCTTGACTAAGGAAGGCGACCTTGTTGACAGCCTCAACTGGGCTACCAATCTTCTGCCAGTGTTGAACAAACCCAAAGTAAAAATGGAGACGTCTGACAGCCACAGGAGAGCAGGGAGTTCCACAATACATCTTGGATTTCTGGCTTTCGTGTCCATATGCATGCAATACTTCTTCAAGCCTTCTACATAAGAGTCCATGGTAATGCTCTAATCGGCTAACCATTGATCCTTCTTGGGCACCAAATCCTACTATTACCTTAAGTTCCCTTGTCAGGTCGTGCTATGATTAAGAAAAATTAAATAGGTTTGGCCATGTGGTGGTCCCCACATCATGCCAGTGTGACATTAGGGCTTACAGCTAGGTGCTTAGTTGATGCTGTTGTAACATGCCCTTTTTTTTTTTTTTTTTTACTAGTATTCTTCAATATTTGATAAATTTTTAATTCTTATCACTGAAAAGAAAAAGGTTGAAGAAATCTAGCTTTGCTACTATTCTTGTAAATATTGGGTAATGTGTGCATTCGGAAGTCAATTCAGTTGATTTAATTTAAGTCATTTGATTCAAGTTGAAAACTTGTGGAATTCAAACATTTATAGACGGTTTTATAAACATTTTCCTGGGATTGCATTTTCACTTTACCCGGATCACTACCCATTAGAAACCCTAAACATGCTATCTTTAAATCATTATCATATCTAATAGAGTACTATGAACAAGATGAATGTTATAAGCTAAGCTTTCAAGGATTCCAGTGGGTATAAGAGGTTTCTTGTTCATTTGTTTTTTTTGGTAAATAAAAATTTGGACCATTTCTCGATTGTGCATGTCATCCTTGTGCATGGGCCATGCTTATCTTCTCTCCTTTGTACCAATTTTATCAGATGTCTCCAAAGAGAATTTATTTGATGTTAAAGTAATTAATATAGGGGAAAATAGAAAACAACTAGAGAAAAAAAGTGAAGCAATTTATTTTGTTGATCTATAATGATGAAGCATTTAATTGTAGAATGTGTGCAAGTGGCGGTCACTTTTGCAGTCATCCTATTTTACTCTCCTTGTGGTGCTAACATTTAGCCACCGAAGGTAGTTTTGGTTTTTTATTTGTGAGCACCATAGAGTGAGTGGTGTCAGGCCAATGTCAAAATGACCATCACTAGCATTTCTGATGCAGGGATAATATAAAGAGGCTTCTTTATGTGCCACCCCACAAGAGAGCAAGGTTCAAGACTTGTAGAAGATGTGGGTTTTCTTAATGTTTTAGGGGCTGGGATATGAATGTAATAAGGCTGTTAATGCCATGGTTACTTTAGGAATTATTTGCAAAAGGGTATCTTTGTAATTAGGCTCGTAAAGCCAAGGGTAGATTAGGTAAACAATGGCTGGTCGACAGCCTTTTTATTTGGTCCTTTTGTGAGTCAAAGAGTCATGTGTGTGGCCTTTTAGGAGAGCTGATCGACAGCTCCTCTACAAGAAGGATTTTTAATAGTTGTTTCTTTTTAGAAAGTCTTGGTTAGCAAGTCTTTGGGTTTTAGAAAGTCCTAGTTAGTAAGAGTCTTAATTAGCTAGGAGTCCAAATTAGAAAGGGCCTATTTTTTTTTTTTTTTAATGATTTGAGCCTAGTTAAAGAGGCTTACATGACTTGTTAGGTAGACATGGATTAATAGAGAAAAAAATTGGGTTTTTCCCTCTCTTCTAACGGTTGTAGCTGTGTGAAACCCTAGGGGTTGTAGCCTCTGGTTCATCCTTCTCCCAATCAGTTGGTGTTGTTGGGCTTCTTCCTAACCTTAACCCTTGATTTGGAGTCTCACCAACCCAAAGGAAGAAACCAAGACGATGATGGAATCCCATCATCGTAAGAGAAGAAACTCACTTCTCAAGGAAGAAAATTTCGCCAAACTTTCATTGATTTTGGAAATGAGAGATTATGTTAGTACCTAATACATCCCCGACCCGTCATGCTCATTTTGATGACCTATCTCCTAGAAGAAGAGTGATTTGGCATTGTATCCCGATGGTGATATGTTGGTCTCTTTGGCTGGAAAGAAATCAGTGGGTGTTTGGGGATTCTTGTACTGCCCCAGGGAAGATTCCTAACTTGGCTTTGTTCTTGCTCTATAGCTAGTTGTCTCATCTTCCTGGCATTTCTTTCCATGAATGGTTCTTTAATCAGAGTCTTGTTGTTTCTAGTTAGTCCTCATTGGCCCTTTTCAGGGATGTATTTCCCATGCATTCTTGTTGGTTAATGAATTCTTCTTTATCAATAAAAAAAAGTACCTTATAGAGGTCAATAAGAGCTATATAGGGAAAGAAAATCCCAACTTGTAAAGTAACTAACCTTTAGAAATTACAAAAGAAAGAAAATATATATATATATATATAAAATATGTTGTAAAATTTTGTTAGATGTTAACAACTTCGTCACACAATATTGGGCCCACTCGAATGTGCCTGCTCAGCTTAGAGGATCCAAAAGCTTGGGCTTGTGGGAATAGACTTTGAGGTTCACCGGCCTGGGTTCATCAACCTCCCATTGGCACATTAAGCACTTTGAAACAGAACATAGTGCTACTTAAACTTTTTTTCTTTTTTGGATAGACAAGGTAGAAATTTTATAAAAAACTGAGGGAGAAAGAGTACAGATCAGCTAAAGAGCAATAGAAAGAGAAGAAAGCTTTTACAGAATACAAACTTATCCCACTCAAACAACCACTCGTGAATCCTTCATAGTACTCAAAAGGCAAAAGTTTAGACACCCAGCTCTGTAACAATAGAAGAGCATGATCAGGGAGCTTCCCCACGTCACCTTCCTTGCCCATAAAAAATGCAGGCATTGAGCTCAAACCACACAGCCCAACAAATAATGGTTGAGATGTAAAACTATAGAGAACGACCACTCAGTGATAGATCCTCCACCATCTCATTGCTCCACCCAATCAACAAGCCTTCCACAGACTCAGGCATCACCCAACCTCTTTTGAACTTGAGAAGATAAAGGCCAAAACAGCAAAGGCGATAGGACAATGCAGAAAAAGATGACCAGACGACTCAGCATCACTGCAGCACAGATTGCACCTATTCGCCATCTGGAAACCTCTAGCCGTTAGAATATCCACAGTAGCGACCCTTCCCCACCAAGCCAACCACAAGAAGAAAGCTGCCTTTGAAGGCATCTTAAATCCCCAAATGATCTTGGTCGGTCTGCAAGGGGAATCCAGAGGTTCAAAAGATAATGGCTTCACCAAGAAAACGCCATTACTAGTCTTGGTCCATCTCCTAGAATCAGAATCTTCAAGGCTGCCCACCTGGACTTCATCCAAAAGCTGTAAAAGGGCTACAATTACCTCCCTTTCCCAGTCATTCAGAGCCCTACGAAGATTTGAGTCTCAATTTAGCAAGACCCATGACCAATGCTCCAGAACAGACCCCCCTTTCTTACAAGATAAATTGAAGATGGCTGGAAAATTAAACCCAAAGGGCAAAGATTAACACAAATGATCCTTTAAGAAATGGGTAGATGCCCCATTGCTGACTTTAAAAGCCACCCATCTCGAGAACAAGCCAAATTCATTGGCAATACCTGTCCACAGCCCTGTCCCATACTCCCATAGGAGCCTTTAGGAAAGTTGCTCATCCAACCCATGGAATGAGAACCATATTTAGCATCAACAACCTTCCTCCAAAGCGCAGAATGCTCCTCCCCATAGCGCCATAACCATTTGCATAACAAGCCCCTATTCATACTCTTTAGAGAGCGAACACCCAGCCCCCCTTGCTCAAAAGGCCTGCAAATCTTTTTCACCCAACCAAATGCATCTTGGAAACCCCCACACAGGAATCTTCTTCTAGCCATGTCAAGTCTCTGCACCACACCGCAAGGACCAGCAAACAAGGGCATAGAATAAATGGGGAGAGAAGACACTTTTAATAAGGATGAGCTTACCACCTTTTAAAAGAAATTGACATTTCCATAAAGACAAGCAATTCTCCACTCTTTCAATAACAGGATCCTAAAGAGCTTTGGACTTGTACCTAGCACCCAGAGGAAGACCCAAATAAGTGCCCGGCAAAGAGGAGCATTGGCACCCAAGCAAACTAGCCAACTCCGATAAGTTTGACACATTGGCAATCCCAATAATTTTGCTTTTATGTAGGTTGACTTTGAGACCAGATGAGGCTTCAAAAAGAAGCAAAACACACCTCAGATTCTACACTTGCTCCACCAAGTCCTGCAAGAAGAAAGGCGAATCGTATGTGATGAAGGGTATAGAAGGACCCACCTCCCCCAACTTGCACCCATGGATCAAATCAGCCATCTCTGCCTTTGCCACAAGACCACTCAGCCCCTTCATCACCAAATTAAAAAGAAACGATGAGAAGGGGTCCCCCAAACGCAAACCTCTACTCTTCTGAAACACCATTAAACAAAACCGAGAAAGAGGCCAGGGAGATGCACACCCTAATCCAGCTGCACCACATTCTACCAATCCCCATCTTAAGCATAACATCTTCCAAGAAATCTCAACAAACATGGTCATAAGCTTTCTCCATATCAATTTGGCAAAATACACCTGACTTCTTCTCTTTCATCCAAGCATCAATGCACTCATTAACAATAAGAGAGCAATCAAGAATTTTCCTACCAGAGAAGCATTCTGGGAAGAAGAACTGACTTGTGGTGCAAAAACCCCTCCAACCGGCACGATAGTCTTAGCAAGCAACTTGTAAAAGCTGCCAACAAGACTTATGGATCTAAAATTCTGAATCTCCTCCAACCCCTTCTTCTTGGGGATGAGGGAAATAAAAGTGGAATCGAGGCTTTTACAAAATGTTGCATTTTAATGAAATTCATCAAACACCCTCATCACATCAAAGCCAAGAAGATCCTGGAATTCTATGAAGAATTTTATTAGAAAATAACTAAATTTCAAGACCAGGAGAAAATTCCAAAATATTGATGGATTTGGTAAAATTACCAAAATACCACTGCCACATGTCAGAATTTTATGAAACTTTCCAGATCAGTAGTGACTCAGTCAATGGGTCTAGGGTTAAAATTTCACAAAATTTGGACACCAATTGATGGGTCAAAATTACAAATTACAGAGAAAACTAAGGTTCTTTAATGGTGGTTTACCAGAACAGCAGGGGATCTTTGATGATTAGAGAGGAAGGAGGAAGGGAAACTAAGAGAAAACTTAGGGATTTTGTAGGGGACCTACAGGGGAGCAAAAACCCTCAAAGAAAAGATGGGGAAAGGGTTATGTAGAGGAGTGCGATTTTCAGAACCAGAAATCTGATCAGAATTGAGACTGAACACTAAATAAAATACCACAGAACCAGAAAAACTGAACAAGAAATAACAATGGTGTTTTATAATTCAAGTAGAGAATAGAATGGGCAAGAGTACCAGATCAAATTCAGAACCTTATACCTTCACTTGAAACCTGCAATTTAGGCTCTTGATGTAGGTTAGGACATGTGATCGAGAGACCCTTATTTGCAGCAGATTTCAGCACTTCAATTCTTGATGTTTGATGATAATAGTGGTTGCATGGTAATGAGAATTTAGGGAGAGGATATTTAGAAGCAAGAGAAGAAGATGAGGAAGAAGGAGAATGAAGAAGTAGAAGATGAGAAAAGAAGATGGAAGAGTAGGGAAGGGAGGTCGTAGTGTTAATATTAGGGAAATGATAGAAGAAGATAGGGTACAAGGGTGTCTCACGACAACACCTAGGGAAAGAGAGAGGGAGCTGGCCCACAGCCACAAATTGGCACACAGTTAGAAAAAAGCTTGACTAATTCTTCAAAATTTAAACTACTAAAACTCCTAAACTCGTTACTCAAGTTTTCTAAAATCTAAAACTTGTTAAAAACATATCTTTCCTAAATTCTAAAACCACTAGAAGCCTTGGTAAACAAGGCTGTCGATTAGGCATCTTTGTGGACCCCATTGTGTTGACTTTGGGTCACTAGAGGACAAAAATGAAGGGCTGTTGATCAGAATTGTTCTACCCCAATTGTCCTTGGTTTTTCAACCTTATTACACATATACCCCTAAACAAAACCCTAACATAAAAAAGTGGCACTATTGGCCTAATTATATAAATTTTGTACCCCCCTATGGCCTGAAGTGCTTAAGTCCTCTTGGCCTTGGGCTTGGGCCTCCACAAAGGGAATCTTCTATCCATCCAAGCAATGGATGCTTCATGATATGTACCTGTACTAATCGAGCTCCCCACCCCCCTATCTTCTATTTTTGTAAAATTTATCATATACTTATAAACAAAAAAGCCATGGATGAACTTATGATTCATCCAAAGTTTCTATTGGTGCTGGTGACTAGCCAAGTCCTTTAAAAATCTGGGGAGGACTTGGGTAAGTCGGCATTATTAAATGCAAGTTAATGACCCAACTGTTTGTTTTGGTAGAGTGATAGGAAAAATGTTTGACTCAAATTGACCTAATCACGATTTGTTTTTCTGAAGTCCAACTGTGGTTTGAAGTTGTATAGTTATAGCATATCTTTTGTGTGTGTGTGTGTGTGTGTGTGTGTGTGTTTGTTTCGTTGTTGTTTCTGAAAAGATTCACTTGAACAGGTGGCTCGGAAAATGAAAGACGAGGAAGGCTTTTATTATCCCCATAATCTAGATTTCCGAGGTCGTGCCTATCCCATGCATCCACATTTAAATCATCTAAGTTCTGATCTCTGTCGTGGAGTTCTTGAGTTTGCAGAAGGACGGCCGCTAGGGAAATCTGGGTTGCATTGGTTGAAGATACATTTGGCAAACTTGTATGGTGGCGGTGTTGAAAAGCTTTCCTATGATCGACGTGTAGATTTTGTGGAGAATCATTTGGATAATATCTTTGATTCAGCAGACAAACCTGTTGATGGAAATGGCTGGTGGTTAAATGCTGAAGATCCTTTCCAGTGCTTAGCAGCTTGTATCAATCTGTCAGAGGCCTTAAAAAGTTCTTCACCGCATTCTGTCATCTCCCACCTGCCTATTCATCAAGTGAGTGCTTTATCAGAGGCTCTAGAACGATAAGAGAAAATGTTACCCCTGCCTATCGTTTGTCAAATCTTGCAGAGGAGGCACATATTCTGACTTATTGTGACATAGGATGTTGCCCAGATAAGGCAGCCTGGCGCAAGCCCAACCTACTTCTAATACAAATTAAACTTCTGATGAAACATCCTAAACCTTTATAAACCTCAATCTAGAACTCCAACCTACACATTATTAATAGTAAAACATATTTTTTCTATAAAATGTAAACCTAGAATTTCAATGACTAGTAATTTATTTGCATTAGGTAAAGGATCAAAATTGCAATTTACCATAAATAGTACAACAAGATTACACTATAAACAGTAAAAAATGTACTTACTAAAAGTACTTAATTTAATGCTTGCTTTAAAAAAAAAAAAATCTAACTATAAATAAATAAAATCTGTTTGTCAGCCTTTTTGTTTCATTTTTTGGCATGTCCACTCCTTTTTGTGAAGGTGCTGAGATGGCATAGGATTGTTGTACAGAGGATGGATACACCTATGTTTTCTGGTAGCCATCTCATTTTACTTCTTCCCTAAGAGTTTAGATGTGATTCTCAAGAATACTTCAGTGAGGACAGATGGTTACACTAGCTACCTAAGATGTTCTCATTCGAGCACTCCAGCCAGGATGGGAGCCACCATCTGACAGGTCACAGGTCCTGCACATTGTTAACAAAGTTGTAGTTAAGGCTTCTTTTTTCTAGTTCTTCTCTTTTCTATTTTGACATGCTTGCTTTCCTTCATGTTAGGTGGGAGGGGACTAAGTATCACAGTCTCATTCCCAATCCAGTGATAATACAGGGACAACCTTGCCAATTGGAAGTCCTCAGCCATAGGGCTGTCATTGGGCCGGGCCCAGCTCAAAACACTATACATGTGTGCGAACTCAGCCAATTTTAAAACAACGGGTTTCGTGCTGAGTTCGGGCTGCCTGAACTAAACATTCCACATTTAACTTTGTGCTGATTTTGGGCCAATAACTGCCCCTAGCCTAAGTACATATTACATGGGCAGAGTTCATTTCTATTTTTAGTGGGAATTAGGGTTTAGGTTTTATGAGTGTAGATGGTTAGATGAAAAATGTATCTACGGTGGGTGTTTAATAATCTTTGGGCTGGGCTATACTATTACTTTGGGCCTGGCCATCCTTATAAGTCAACTACTTTGGGCCAGGCTGCGTCAGGTATTAGGCTGCAATTAAGTCTCCCTGATCTTGGCCTGAATATAATTTCAGGCATAAAAGCTATTTTGCGGCCAAACATGTCACACATTGGGTCAGCCCAGGTCAATTGAAAGCCTTACGCAACCAGTTCCTAAGCATACAAATGGCCGATCTACTGTCTGATTGCCTCACTTGTAGCCAACTGACTATACTTATCCAAAGAGGAAAAATTCTGAGACTGAACTTGGTTTAATATGATATTGGAAACATTAATTCTGACTTCACCTTGAAACCACGTGATGTCCTTTTCAGATCTCTTCTTTTGTGAGGAAAGGATAGTAAATTTAGAAAGGCAGATAGCATTAAAGGCCATTTTGGAGGATCTTTCATGTAGATTCTTTTCCATTAGAGCTTGCTTCAATGTCTAAAAGTCTTATCCTTCATTCAAAATTTTCTAAAAGCATGACTGATGGGAAAAAAATAATATAAACTAAAATTCATTTCTGAAATTAAAGAAAAACTTTTTTTTTTTTGGGAGAAAGTATTAAGCCTTTTCTTTTAATGTTCCATTTAATAAAACTTGGTGCAATGAAACTTCAGTGTGGATTAACTTATTAAGTATGACACCCGTCATTTTGTTTAGTTTATGTGTAGGGAATATTACACAACTTAGATTCAATTTTTTGCGTTTGCTTGCTTATCCACATACTAAAAAATATTTGCTAATGAACTAAAGATAACAATGCATGGGCTGTATATCAGCTAAATGTCAGTATTTGAAGATATTTTAGTTACAATTACCAAGAAACTCCTATATGACAACTATCCAACTCAGATAATAGTTAGGGAAAAAGTCTCTGTAGTGGTGCTGGGTTGGTTTCAACCTCTGTGGAGATTTTGCCACCTCATCAGAGGCTTGCTCTTTGGCATCCAGCTTGAACATCTCATTCCAGTGGAGGTCTCGGTTGACCAACTCAATTGCAGAAGACCTCATGCATAGTGGGGTTGATAGGATTGAGATTTTCTGTGGGCCTCCTTACATTGCAATAGTCTTAACTTTTGGTTTTTGGTAGCCTTGGCTCATTTTGGGCCTTTTGTTTCTTTTATACCCTGCTTTATTTTCCCAATAGTTATTCATTATGTACTCTCTCTCTCTCTCTCTCTCTCTATATATATATATATATATATATATATATATATATAATACTTGTGTGTTTGTGTTTGTGTTCCATTACTTTCTGTTTTTAAGGTTCATGTTTTCTAGTACTCTTAGCCAAAACTGTGCCAGGGGCGATGGATTTTATTAATTTATAATTGACTAGGAGAATATAGTGTACAGCAGATTTTGCATCTATTGAACAATTACTCTTGCTGTGCAGCAGAATGTATCATTCTCTTTTATCCTCTATTAGTAACATTATTGCTTTTATTCCAAAACAAAGCTTGTAATCTATAATTTTTTTAATAGTATTTCTATTTTAAAGTGTTTTTTTGGAAGTAAAACTGTGTCAAAACGATAATTTTCTCATAACTTTTTGTTGCCCCATTAGGTTTTGTTAACAATATTCCTGCGTTGGAGAGCTTGAAGGCCAAAATCAACATAATCAGATGATCTTGGTTGATCCAATCTACATAATATTTATTTGTTTGGACCACCAATTCCTGAATGTCTAGAAATATGAGATAGATCAGAGTTGTTTTTGGTAATCCTATTAAGTTCAGCTTTTCTCCTAGTAAAGTTGTCAGTCTTGAGCATAGTTGTAGGGAAGCTTGGCACAAGGTGGGAAGCTTGTTTTGGAAATCAATTTAATTGAGCTTCACCAAGTTATGGGAAGCTCACTTCCAGCGTTTGGAAAGCGCAGTGAAGCAATTGGGGAAGTGAGTGAAGGCCTTTGGAGAAGTGAGTGGAAACATTTGGAGAACCGACTGGGAAGTAATCCAAGAAATGAAATTGTATTATTAAATGCATACCCTATGCTATTAGCGTTGAATAAAATATTTTTCTATGATATTTAATACTGATTTCATAGCAAAAAAAGAAAAAAAGAAAAAGATATAATATTGATTTCATTGTTTATATTATTTTATTTCAATCCAATTAAAAGGATTCAAATCTGATAGTTTTTATACAATGTTTTTTATAGTCTAACTCTAAGCTGTGTAGTTATCTATAAAAACTCATATGTAAGGTATAATCTAAGGTATGACTAGCTATCCTAATAACAATTTGGTTTGCATATTGATTTCTATGTCATGAATATTTGTTACTTGCATAATATAGTGTTTAGGTTTGTTTATTACTTTATTGTATTGTAGTTGTACTTCTTGATTTTAACTTATTGTTATTTACTTCCCTATTAGTAATCAATTATTGTAGTTGTACTTATTGGTAGTAGATTTTTTCTGATTTATTACTTATGGATTGTAGAATTTTTGTTATTTATTTCCTATTAGTAATCACTTTTTCACCTATTATTTTCATTTTATTTATATTCATTTCACAATATTTTTTCAAATGGTTTGCGGTTACTTTCAAATTGTACTTTACTCACTTTCTGATCGCTTCTTGCTCGCTCTTCAAATGCTTCTTAATTGTTTCTTGCTTCTCGTTTCCCAAGGATTTATTGAGCCTCGCTGTGGTAACTTTGCTTCTTAGTGAGGTCCATATAATGTGTTATGCGCTTCTTGAAATTTGATGCCATCAGCTGTAACTTCTTTTTTCTCTTGGTTCTTTTTTTTTTCAAAGTGGTAATCATAAACATAAATCTGTTCTTGAATGTCTCATGAGCATAGTTCAAAATCTCGCGTGATACGGGCCGTATCGCGCGAGACGTACCGGTATCGCAGGTGTGCGACACGATA
>JAOXJP010000017.1:6185417-6206906 GCA_025762735.1 Platanus orientalis
GGGGTGGGTTGTTGCTGGAGGGGCCGCTGTCACCAGAGGGGGTGCTATCATTGTTGGAGGGATCGCTGTCATCACCGGAGGGGGTGGGTTGCCGCCGGAGGAGTGGGGTGTGGGATAGAAGGAGGTGCATTTTAGGTAAGGAGGGGGTATAAAAGAAAAAGAAAAAGAAAAAGAGGAGAGGTGTGCTTAAAAAAAAATTGAGGTGCGAATAAAGGCGACCTTTTACCAAACTTATGGATGATCCGGGAAAAATCCCCCTTTTTTTTTTTAAGTACACAACTGTTTCCCTCTTCCACGGCACGGTTCATGCGCTACTTTATTTATAATTTAAATAAAAATCTCCGTTTCTTTGCTCTTCTTCTTCTCTCTTACTGGCGTATAGCGAGTCTGAAGATCCATTTGCAAGACAAGTTTTTTACTTGCCGAAAGAATAAGAAATTTACTGAAACAGACAATTTTTTTCCAACGAAGGGAAAAAGAGAAACAGAGTTCCAATGGCGGAAAGCGACGAAGGGTCCGCAGTTAATGGCTCCTCATGCATCGAGCACAAGGCCTATGCGAGGGTTGGCCTCCTTGGAAACCCTAGCGACGTCTATTTCGGCCGGACGATCTCATTCAGCCTCGGCAATTTCTGGGCTTCCGTTCGGTTGCAGCCTTCTGATGATCTCGTCATCCGTCCCCACCCTATTCACGATCTTGTTCAGTTCAATTCATTGGATCATCTGGTTCTTTTTCTCTCAAGAAATTTGATTGTTTGGTTCATTAAATCCTTTACTTTGCTCGTGCTTACATTATTAGCTAGTTGATAGTCAGATCCATAACACACAATGTCGATCAAGTAAAGAACCTAATTTTCTATGGTTATGCATTGAAAATTTTGTACTTTTTCTGATTTAGTGTGATGTTCCTACTGTATATAAATCTTCTTACTTAATTTTAGGTGTTCAAAGCGTAGAGATCAATTCATGTACTTTTTCTAGTTCGGAAATTTCAAATTTGTATTTTTATTGGTAATTAAACTATTCTAGTTTAATGTTGCTGCGGCTGATATGCCATTGATCTATCTCCATAAGATTGTGAAGGGAACTTTTATGTCTGATCTTCTTCCATGTGAGTTTGTTTTTAGATGCAAAATTGAAACTGCAAAGGACATCAAATAAGGCCTTTTGTTGGTTTGAAGGGAGGAAAAATGCTTATGCTGCTAATTAAGAAGTGCATGGGTTTAAAAAGGTTAATGTGTTGGAATATTTCTAGAAGTGGTGCTTTTGATTCATTTTTGTTAGGTAGTTGAATATAAACTTACTCCTACAAGGTAATTTGGTGGGGATTGCCATTCATAGGGCTAGGCAAAGGATTGAGAATGTTTAATAAATCGATTGCTAAAATGCATGCAAGCCTTTTGTGAAGATGGCTGCATTAAATTGGTCACAAAATTCTTAGTTGATTAGTTCTTAATGATGGTTTGACTTTCTTCTTTGCCTTCATCTATGGTGTTAATTGGTATAATTGCTAGTTATTTCAGCAAGTGGTTATGGGGTTGTATGATTGTCTGAAAATTCTCACCTGCACCCCACTCGCTTCTTTCCTCTTGGGAGATCAACATCCCATGTCTTATTTTTTTTTAAGTGCTTGTATTTCTTCTAACATTGCCTTTCATCACCAAGGCTGGGATAGAGCTCGAGGAACACTGCATGGAATAAAAATAGATGAAAAAGAGGTAGACAAAGCCTTAAACTCAACAAACAAAGAGTCATAGTATACACAGTTAGCAATGAGGTGTTGAGTGCAAGCACGAGTACCTTTTTTAATAACAATGAGAAAATGAGTCTCATAAGAAGGTATGGAGTGAGCAATACCTGTAGACAAGACAACTTTTTGGAGACGCACATGAGATCTAGAAACAACCTTCTGCCTCTTTCTAACTAACACATGAGTAAATATTTCACCAATCATTTATTTTGAATATGATTTGCTTTCTTTGGAGTAGTCTCTTGTTCCCCCTTTCTATGACTTCCATCAACATAAAAGGAATACGGAGGAACAAGGAGTGGGAGAACAACTTCATCTTTACATACATCACGTTTCTCCGCCTGAAGATGAGGATGGTTTGGAGAAAAGAAGGAAATAGTCTCATGAAATGTGATTTTCATGGAAACAATATGCTTCTGAGTAGAGGGATGGTAACACTTGTATCCTTTCTGATTTAGAGCATACCCAAGAAAGATACATTTACGAGCTTTAGGGTCTAGCTTGGAACCATCAAATTTAGGTACATAGACATAATATATGCATTCAAATGCTTTTGGAGGAAAGGGCGATCCAAGAGCAGAACACAAGAGAAGGTCAATGGGACATTTAAATCCCAGGATATGTGAGGGCATTCAGTTCATCAAGTAACTTGTAGTTTGGAGAGCATTAGCCCCAAAAAATAAGAGGAACATGTATATGAAACAGCAAGGCACTAGTGAACTCAAAGAGAAACTAGTTCCTTCTCTTAGTAATCCCATTTTGCTCGCGAGTACTGGCACAAGTTGATGGAAAATACCATGCTAAGAGTGGTAAGAGGAAAAAACATGAGACATATATTCCCCACCAATATTGGATCGAAGAACCTTGAGTTTAGTGTCAAATTGAGTTTCAACTAACTTATGAAACAACTGTAAGATGGGAAACACCTCAATCTTGGGTTTCAACAAGTAAATCCAAGTAGCTCAAGAGTAATCATCATTAAAGGTCACTGAATAAGGAAAACCCAACAAGGAAGTAACATGAGCAGCCCCCGAATATCAAAATGAACAAGAGAAAATGGAACATAACTGTGACTCATACTTAGGGAATAGGAGGAACGACAATGCTTGACCAACTCACAAGTTTTGCAATGGAAATCTGAAATGGAAGAGCATAAGATTGGAAAGATTTTACGTAACATGGGAAATGAGAGATGACCAAGACAAGAACACCAAAGAAGAAGCTGATTACGCTGAGAAATAGGAGATAGAGCAAAAGGTGAAGACGATTGTTGAACCGGAATAAAGGAAAATGGTGTCTGCTGAATTGTAGAGGCAATAGATAAATAATTTTCTATAAGATATAACCCTTGATCCTCATGACCTTTTCCAATCGTCCTCACTGTCTCCAATGTAATAAGAAAGAAAAAAATAACACAACAATTCAAAGCTTTGGTAAGCTGGCTAACAAAAACAAGGTTCAACTCAAAATTAGGAACATGAAATACATAGGACAAGGACAAGGAAGATGTAAGAAGAATGCAATTAGTACCAGCTACGGAAGACAATGAGCCATCAACAATACGTATCTTGTCTCTACCAAAAGCAACATGATATGAAAACAACTAGACATACTGGTCATATGATTAGATGCCCCAAAGTCAATAATTCAGGGATGACTAGAAAAGGAGCCATGAGAAGATTCTGAAGCACCATAACACACAGATATGGTATAGACTTCACCACGACCAAACAAAGTGGCATCAATATGAGAAGGTACAATTGCTAATCAAAGAACACTTACAACATTAAATCCCTTGATTTAGAGGATCATGAAATAGCCAATAACACCATTTCACCACAAACTAAGCGACCCCAAAAACAACATCAAACACAACCAACAACTACAATAGCCCAATCGGGCGGCAATAATCTCAAACAACAAATCAAATCACTTATAGCAGCACAAATCCCAATAATAGAGATGGTGGCACCACCAATTCACATTAACATCCCAAGAAAGAGAACAGGTACATGGCTACACAACCCCTCAAAGCACCACAAAATACTATTCACAAACCAGTGCTCACACCACTACACTGGCTAGGCTGTCCATACAACACAAGAGGCAATTGACAAACCACAAAGCTTCCAAAACAATGAGAAGAACCACTATTCAAGCACCGAAACAACCTCAACCACACTGAATGAGGTCTTATATATCACAGAAGCACATCACAACACCTTGCAAAATAGCATACGTAGTTCACCCAGACACCAGGAGCGAAAAAAAAGGGCCAAAAACGAATGAGGAGTCAACAATGTTGATAATACAAGGCCCTATAGTCCCTAAAAAACACAAGGAGGTTTTGAAACTTAAAGATGACAAGGTTGAGGATCAAAGAAGAGCAGCAATTAGCAACAACAAGAGAGAATAATGGTTTTCAAAATGAGAAATAGCCTGAGAAGTCGCCGGCGAGAAACATGCCTTTATAAAAATGCTCACAAAACTCTCAAATCAGCATGAAATTTCTTGAAACTTGTTTTGGATGGTTCCTAGGAGAAAAAACAACAATCCATGTTCATCATTTGGAGAAAACAATCATTGATCAAGTTGCACATAACAAATTTATTAGATCTGGGCGTACAGCAAAAAACCCTAGAAAATTCATAAAACCTTTAAATCTTCTCCCAATCAAAAGAAAGCACCGTAAGTATCTAAAAATCAAAACAACCGAGATTGGAGATTCACTTGCTTCAACACCAAGTGATGACATTAGCCGTACGGATACTGTCGTTAGCAAACCGTCTTGGTAGGTTGAACCTCATGACGATCTTGCAACATGGCTCTGATACCAAGTGGAAATCTGTAAGGATTAGAGTTTGATATGTTAGGGTTTCATGTAAAAGTGGAGGACGAAGAAGAAGAAGAAGAGGAGAAGAGAAATTAGGGGAAATCGTATAGAGAGTATGACTCTGTCATATGTATGAATGCATTATTAAAAGGATATTAGAGACATTACATTGAATTTTTACAAGTATACCACTCATGTACAATGTATCCAATTACCCTTCCATATTGTGCCCATATACACTCATATACACTAACAACATAGACACAGTGAGAGGGAACTAAATACACATCCATTTTTCCTCTTGGATATATTTAATTGGATAATGAATGATCTAATTCAGTTCAGCTGAAGTAATGACTCCACTGCAAGGCTGAGGATTGGTCCACATTTTCCAGCCTATGGAGTGACAGTGAAGCTTGAATGTGACAACATTGACAAAGACTGATTGAATTATTACAGAAATTCACAAGTAAATCTTCAAGATAGAAGACATTTTGCTATCTAGTTGATTTATCCTATTCAAGTTTTTGATATGGCAAGAGAACTTCTGGGCTGACCTTTTAAACTTTGCATTGATCTAAATAACCCTGAAGATTCCCCTATGAAACTGTAGTCTTAAGTTATTTTACCTTTTCTCCAGGTTCTGTTGTAAATCTATGTGTCCATGTTCTTATACTAACAAAAGAGCTTTGTCAACTGAAAATTCAATTTTGAATTCTTCCACCTTTGAACCTCAAACATGTCAAGACATTTCATGCTAAAATTATTGTAAATGTATATTTAATTCTAATACCAAGCATATTCTTTAGCGTGGAGTTCTAATATGAATGGCATTTCTTTGTATGCAACTTTTTTTTTTTTGAATTTTTAGAGTAACTAAGTATGCTCAATCATCTTACAGGTGTGTCGGTTGCAAAATGAAGGTTATTATGGAGGGGTGCGCTTGCTTATGGCTATTTGTAAAGTTTTTTATATTTATTGCAGAGATAACGAGATTGATCTTAATGGCGGAAATTTTACCCTATCATATGATACCAATATCCCTCGCCAGGTATAGCCTTTTAGCAATGATAAATATTACAAGAGAACTGCTTGTTCCATATCCATGCTAAAGAAAGTCCTTGCTTTAGTTATATTAATAAATATTTGTGAAATGTGAACCTTATGATATTGTTTGCTAACGTGTCAATGATTACGGGGATTCTTTTTCCTGGAAATTTCATGGTGATGTTATGAATTGTGATTATTGGACCTCTAGGATGGCTATACGTGAAGGTACTTTCTATGGAAAATATACAACTTCTTGCCAGCAGTCATTACTTGTGCAAAAGGTTTTTTTTTTCTTTTTTCGGGTGGGGGCAATAAAGAGCATTGCCTACGTACAGAAGTCTCTTTGTGCACCATTTTTTTTGCTAACTGATCTGCGATAACTTCTAATCCTTTAACATATTGAAATCTGAGAGAAGACAATGGTTCATCCTTTAATCAGTGTGGTTGATGACATGGGCCAATGTCTGCAGGTTTCTCTCCTTTCCTTTCATCAAGTAACACTTAATGAATCTCCTTCTATCATTCTCCTGAATTTTTAATTGAAGATTTATAGCCCTTGCAGAAGAGCCTTAATTTTGACATAATTTGCTTCCAATTTACCCGATGGATGTGAAACTATCTCAAGAAACTATCCTATTTCTATCACTTATATGTTGTATGTGGCTGCTGAACTCCAAAAAAACACCTGAGCATTTCCTTCTACAAGTTGTGGTAGTTTAAAACATCTCACAAACCATCCCATTGTTTGTTCCATGTTCTTTCAACAGACTCAAATAAGACTTTAGTGATTGAAAAGGCCTAATATGACACCCATTGTCAAGAAAAGTATCTTAGTAAATTGGCATCACAGACTTGCTTGAAATCAGAGTCCTTTATTTATTTATTTATTATTTTGATGGATAATGATCAAAAAATTTATTAAAGAAAAGGGCAAAAAACAAAGCAACAAAAAGAGCAAAACAAAACAAACAACAAGCAAACACCCCACTCAATCCCTACAAGAATCCGGGACATGTTTCAGAATCTTTTATCATAGCTGCTTGTACTCATTTGCTTCTTGATCTGTCACTTGGTACAGTTTAAATGAGTGAATAACAACCTTTTCTTGCTTCATTTAAAAAATTTAACTTCTATTAGGGTGTCTCCAGCAATTAAATGTTAAGCTATGTGATGCTTCCAATTTACCAAAATTCACAGTCATGATTGCTGTACCAAATTGACTATGGGCTGCATGTAGGCTGCACTTTGAGGTGTTTTCTGGATAAGAACAGTTGTGATGTTTATTAGGGTGTTCAGAAAATCATAATGTGAGACCAATATTTTGTGGTGAGCATTGGGCTGCAACATAGTTATGAGTTATATATTTTTTTATACAAACTGGGAGTTTGGTTGGCATTTCCCTGCTCCTCTAGTTTCTATTATTTAGGTTTTGCCCTTATATATTATATCTAATATTACCAAGGTCATGAAAGAGTGACACAATTGTTGGTGCTACTCTTGTAAATTGTAATTAGAATACTCAACCAAAAGATCCGTTATTTGACACTTCATCAGTAGTTAAGTTTAGAAGCTCAAGTATCTCATGATCAATTGTAGATGCAGATTTATGCATTGAGACCAAAATGTAACTTTGGGGAACTAACTTAAGAAGCCATTACATACTTTTACAAGCTGTAAAGTGTGTTAATCTCTCCATCAGGATGAATCTCTGACAACAGTTATTTTGTTTGCCATGTGGAGTGCCATCGTGGTTACTAGGTAGAATCAGGTGGTATATCTACCCAATCAACTTATCCTACTTTATAGCTCATTCATACCACCGATATACTTTTTCTGTTTGGCTTTTTCTGTTAGCACATGCAACACATGCCCATCCTTGTCCTCTATAAAATGGTGCTTTCTTACAACTGTTTTTGTATTGAATTCTCTGTTGTTTTACTGTTCAGTTCTGCAACTATAAAAACTAAGGTAATGATCTAATGAGGGGTATTACTGATAGATTTCCAAGTAAACAATCTGTAGTAGAAACTCTCTTGATATACATTCCTAGTAAGTTTAGTTACTATGTAGTCGGTCCCCATTACATGCCTACATTGCTCATGTTTATCCATAATCAAACATTATTTTATTTGCAGAGAGCAAAACAATGTCATTTTTTTTTTTTCATTTTATGTTTTTACACTTTTGAGTGCCACATGTGGTTTGGCAGTTAAGTCCATCCCCTATTAGTTAACAACCTGTTTGCAATCATTGTAAATGTGTATTCCTGACTTCTTTTTTCACTCTTATCTTTGTTGGAGATACATATTAATTTACCATAGATGGATTTCTGATTATTAAAGCATAAAATATCTAAAAGAGATCATATTTATAGTTTCCGGCTTATTTGATAGCTTGCCACAAGGAGACCATTGAGCTGCACGAGATCAATAACTACATTGTTGCATCTTACTTTGAAGAAACTTTTGAAATGAATTGTAGTCAGCTTACATATTTCTAGCATCATATGCCACTTGCTGGGAAAACTTTGCAACTCTGTTACAAAATTCTTCATCATGGAAGTCATCGTCTAGGAATTGAAGCGACAAGGAAACAACTCCGTAGGAGAAAAGATATTGGAAACAATTCTGTAGGTGACAAGGGATTGGGGGAACGACTCTAATGGAGAAAATATTGGTTGTTATTAGGGGGAAAATGGAATGTGTTAGACAATTAAGTCACCTGTATACAATATAAACTGTCGAGAAGATATGTTATTAGTTATCCACAAGGTTCACTGTATGCAGAAGCTTCAGAAGAGCCATCTAGTAGGGGGATTAAACCTCGTATTTTATCTCGAGGGTTTGGGAGACAAGACCAAGGTTTTTATTTTTTCATTAGAAGGTTTAGGTAAGAGAAGAGAATGTGAGGATGCCATGAATTGCATCTGTGGGGAGATCAGACTGAGGCTATATGCCCATAGCTGAAACTTGGACAAGTTATTTCATTTTTTATTTCCTTTGGAAGTAATATTACCTTGCAAATGGTGTAACTGGATTAAAGTCTGCATCTCTTCAGCCTCTTTCTCGGTCATGATAAATGGATCTCCCCAAGCAGTAGAAGTCTAAGGCAAGGGGCCCTCTATTTCTGTTCCTTTTTAATATAGTTATGGAGGTCCTTAGTTGGTTAGTTGCCAACTTGCCAAAGCAAAATCAGCTGATCTTTTGAAAGGCTGCCAGGTGGGAACTCAAGGCCTGATGGTCTCTCTTATCCAATTTGCAGATGACTCCCTTTTCTTGATTGAAGAAGATGAGAACCAAGTAAAGAACCTCAGGTGCATCCTCCTGATTTTTGAAGCTATATCGGGTCTAAAGGTAATTCTCCATAAGTCTAAGTTAATGACAGCTAGAGGCTCTCAAAACATAGGCCGTATGGTGAACCTATTGGGATGTCAGGTTGCCTCCTTACCTTCCACATATTTAGGCCTCCCTTTTGAAGAAAGTTACTGATCAACGAGGGTTTGGGCTCCTGTGCAGGAGAGAATGGGAAAAAAGATTATTCTCTTGGCAGGGAAGGTATCTCTCAAAAGTTGGAAAGATGGTCCTGATAAAGAGTGTATTATCTAGTATCCCCCTTTTACGCTTTCTCCCTCTTTGCAGCCCCTCAAGCAGTAATAAAATCCCTAGAGACCTCTATTCGTCATTTCTTACGGGACTCCCATGATGGGATCTAAAGGTTTCCTTTGGTGGGCTGGGAACTTCTCTGCCACCCGAAGGTAAATGGTGGTCTTGGATTTCGCTCTTTTAAAGCCAAGAACAAGGCTCTACTATCTAAATGGATCTAGCAGTTTGCTATTGAGAAAAATGCTCAATTGAGGGAGATAGTGGCTGCCAAATATAGAGTGGACAGGTGGGGTTCGAGAAGTAAAGAGGCGAATAGGCCTTATGGGGTGAGTATTTGGCAGAGGATCCTAAAAGAAGCAGGATGGTTCTGGGATAGAATCTCATTCAAAATAGGATTTGGTGCTGCAGTTAGTTTTTGGCATTACATATAGTGTGGAGAGGTTAGGCTGGCTGAAGCATACCCAGAAATTTATGCTGTTTCTACTCTCAAAGATGCCTCTGTCCAGAATCATTATTGCTGGTCCGGGTTTGAACGGTTTTGGGATTTGGTCCTGGGGAGACTGTTAAATGATTGGGAGATAGGACCAGTAATTAGTCTTACGCAAAGGCTTGAAAGTGCTCAGCTGGGTAACCATGAGGAAGATGATGATCTCTTTCGGTGTAGAGATAAGTCTGGAAGGCACTCAGTCAAATCAGCTTGAGTATTTGGTAAGGCCTAACCCTAGCATAGGCCCAAGAAAGATGATTTGGTGCTCAAAGCTTCCTTCAAAAGTGGCTTTCCTGCGATGAGTTTTCTATAAAGGAAACCCCTTACCATAGATAATCTCAAAAAAAGAGGTTTCCAACTGGCGAGTAGATGCAGCCTTTGTGGAATGGAGGAAGATTCTGTTGATCATTTATTTTTGACATGTCCGGTTGCTCATATTTTTTTGGGCCCCCCTCATTGTTAGATTCAGAAAAGGTTGGATTTTCCTCGGAACCATTCAGCAGACCCTGGAAGGTTGAAGCCAAGAAAAGGTGGATGATTTGTCTCCTAGGTTCCGTTCTATGGAGCGAGATGCCCCATTGTATTGTTTGGTTGCTTTAGGTGGAATGAAACTCTATAATATTTGAAGGGGTAGCCACAAATATGAGAAAATTCCCAAAGAAGGTTCTTTCCCTCATGTATGGTTGGATGTCTCACCTGCCCTTATTCAAACACCTCAAATTCTATGATTGGATGCTTGAATGGGATTCTATTGTTTTCCCCTAGCTGTTGCTCTTTTGGTCTATCTGGGCTGTACTCTTCGTACCTTCTCAGATGAAATAACATTATCTGATTTATCAAAAAAAAAAAAGAAAAAAAGAAAAAAAGAAGTAATATTACCTTGCAAAAGGATCTGCTAGAGATGGAGTTTGATGGGAACCATGTGATTTTAGATAATTGAATTTCTTCCATCAGTTTTCATTAGTTGAACTGATATTAAGCACTTTGCTACAAATTATGAGCTAAGTTTTGCTCCATTAAGCATCACATTGTGCCCCGATGTTCTTAAGATGGACTAATCATTCAATTAGCAAAAGCTTCCAATCCAGTCAAAACGGATCAAATTGGATTATGTCTGAATCATTAAAAAAATTGAGGATGTACCAAGCAGATGAATTAAGTGAGTAGACAGATTAGTTTTGATAATTGAAAAGACAAATCTAAATACTTGTTTATGTACATTTGTTAACAATGAAGAGAAAATATAAAAAATCAGTGCATACAAAGTTGGAAGCCCTATTTCTCCCTTTTAATTCTTTTTCTTCTCTCTTTTGGAAGAGAAGAGAACATTGAAGCAAAATTATGTAGCAACACTGCAATAGTTAAGAGACCAAGGGAAAATGCTAATAAAATGGACTATCGTTTGCCTATGCTAAAATTTGCCATGTTGACATTTGGTGCAATGACTAGAAACCTGTCATTGTAAGCACACATGCAAAGAGGAGGGCACGGGCTAACGTTTCCAATGCATATCGCACATGAAACTTTATGTATGGAAATGTTAATGAGCAACACTGATAACAGCTATCTCTGGCTGGGTTTCGGTCCATATCTTAGCTTTTAGACATGTTCCATTTGTGCTGATACTATTGAAGACATGAATTGATGTTTAAAATATAGAAACGAAGACATGGTAAAAACCTTAGATTTGATATTTATGCATAGTGTAATATTAATACTCATGAATGTTTTTGTGTTGCCAATGGTACTTGGGGACATTTATCAAAAATAAATAAAAAAAGGTACACATGGACATCGTGATTGGGATAAAAATAAAGTATCTTTTTTCTCTTTATATTAAAGAACATTAATATGCATACATCTCAAAACTACATATTTCATTATTTGGATTTTCTTTTTTACATGTGTTTGTATTGTAAATTTGATGTTATTATCTTTGGCCCCTGTACTTTTAGGTTATGATCATTGATCACTTTGCATGGCATGTATTGCCTTTGTTCTCGATTGGTTGGATGACATTTTCTCACTGGAACTTATGTGATTTTTTGTTTAGTTATTCAACATATTGATCAATCGTGTCTTACCATTTTCTCACTTCAGACAGGGCTTTCAGGTTCGAGTGCCATTGTATGTGCTGCCCTAAGCTGCCTCCTTGACTTCTATAAAGTCAGGCACCTTGTTAAAGTGGAGATCAGGCCTAACCTGATTCTTGATGCAGAAAAGGAACTTGGAATTGTTGCTGGTCTCCAAGATCGGGTTGCGCAGGTCTATGGTGGTCTTGTATACATGGTACAAAATATTTGACTTTTGAAGGAAACACTGAATTGGTATACAATTATTTATTTCCAATAATCACATTCAATATTGATTTTTTTGCAGGATTTTAGCAAAAAATATATGGATGATTTGGGACATGGCATGTATACAGCAATGGATACTAGTGTTCTTCCTCCCCTCTATCTCATTTATGCTGAAAATCCAAGTGATTCTGGGAAGGTTGGCTTCCATTATTGTCTTTCTCATATCTCTTTCTCAATATTCATCTTGCTTGCTAATATGCAGAGGTCGTCACTTGAAATGGTTTGATTTATGCAGTGGGTTGCTTTTGTTTTAGTTTCTTTCATAAATGATCTTATGCTTAGTGCTTTTTTCTCTTGACCTCCTTGGTCGTTGTATCTCTTCCCTCCTCTTTTGCTGTTGTTAATGAAGTGTTATTCATCCAATAAAAAAAAAAAAAAAAGCTCTTATGCTTAGTGTAAGTGTTTGCAACTATTTGCTATTGGAGCTTTTTAAAGCATAATGGTAAAATAAAATAAAATTAGGCACCAAAAAGTTAAATGTTTTCAACATAACTGTAAAAGAAATAAAATTAGACACCAAAAGGGAAAATGTTCTGTAATTGTAGTCATTATCAGATGAGTTTGTAAGATAAAGTAAAGCTTGCAATCGCACATCAGGGAATGCTTGTATTAGGAGTAGTACATGATTTACAGACCACAAATTCTGCTGATCATGTACATGTGGCATGCTACGTTGGGGGAGTGCATTGTTCAATGCATCCCATTGCCACACAAGAGATCTTCTAGATTGGAAATTGACATGGGCAAATGATCCTAACCATCCAATCCTCTGGACATTATGGTGTTCTTAAGAAATTTCAAGCTGTTGATTGAAACATTTAGATAATAGATGGTTTCAACAAATAATCCATTTGTATCCTTTTTTTCCTTGGAGATCTGCTTGGTGCATTGCATTAAATGTTGTCTTTCTTTGCTTCCTTCATTTTTTTTTTTTAAATAATATTTGTCTATACAATATTCTCAATGCAGGTACACAGCACTGTTCGCAAGAGGTGGCTTGATGGTGACGAGTTTATAATATCATCAATGACAGAAGTTGCAACTGTTGCTTTAGAAGGCTATAAAACCATACTTGAAAAGGACTACACCAAACTTGCAGACCTCATGAATCGTAATTTTGATCTTCGAAGGTAAAAAGTTCTATTTCACCCCAACAAATTTATAGTACATGTAAGAAGTTACTATTTTATTTACCTCTATCTAAGATGATCCAGCCACACCCACCGGAAGTTGATTCTCCTTTATCTCAAGATGTGTGTAATTGCAAAATGTTACCTATATTTTTACTCATTGATCGAGCTGGTTTCCCTGTGAGATTGTTCTTGAGATAATAATGAATTCAATGACATGTTAGCCATTTGGCGGATTTCATAAAATTATATTTTCAAAATTGTTCCGCTCATCTCTCATCTTTTAATTTTAATGGTCTTTTGGGGTTCATGTTTTACTAAATCCCTGTGTTTGGGTGTCGCACAGGCAAATGTTTGGAGATGATGCCCTCGGTTCTATGAACATAGAGATGGTGGAGGTAGCCAGAAGGGTGGGAGCTGCATCAAAATTTACTGGAAGTGGGGGTGCAGTGATTGCATTTTGTCCAGATGGGCCTTCCCAAGTGAAGCTTCTCGAAGATGCTTGCCAGAAGGCTGGTTTTATTATTCAGCCAGCAGTGATTGTTCCTTCTTTTCTAAATGATGTTGACCTAAAAACAATCTCTTCTATATAATAATAAATGATACTAGAGAAAAGGAACCAGATGCGGATGATTATTTCATTTATCCTTTTTATGTTTTTGTCAATCGCTCACCATTAAGTTTGTTAATATTTTCTTCATTCATTTTGATTCAGTGATTTTACTTGATTGACAACATCTTTTCAATGGTTTTCAGAATTGGACCTGCTCATTGCAATGCAATGCTTGAATTGCTCACGCAATCATAGAACAGCATGTGACAAGAATTACCATCATTAGAAACACAAGTTCGCACATTGTTAAATGCAAGGGTAGTCATCAAATCACCTAAGTGTCGGGAGGTGCCTAAGGTCTTCAAAATAGTTAGTGCTGCCCGATAAAATGATCCTTAGGAGCCTGGGCCAAAATCAGGTGTTAAGAGTGTGCCAACACAAGTGAGGTGGATCTCATTGATTTTTCTTTCCTATTAAAGTGAGCTCAACACTGCTCATACGTGTAACTGATATACAAACTAAATCTAACTAATGTTTCATCTATCTTAACCATTATATCTATTGGTGGGTCATCTATATATCTCAGTTAACAATATCTTATATATGATTTTAAGAGATTTTGTGTCTAATTTGCTGAAAAAACTACTATAACAATGAATATAAACCAATTGAACTACCAAAGGTTGGGGTTCCAAACCCCATGGGTAGAAATTCCTCAGTGGATTGTGTTGATGATTGCCCCTACCTCACTACTGGTCGCACGGTTGCCAATGCTGCACCTCATGATTGAAAAAGCACCTCATGATTGAAAAAGCCATTGCTTCAGGTTTGGGGAGATTCAACTTTGTTAGGGATTTCAAGCTCGGCAACTTTTACCTCACCTGTTCTAATCTTAGGTAATAAGCCGACCTTTTTCCCCTATCCCTCATTTTTCCAAGGGTATTCAATTGGTTAGTCCGTCCTGGATCACAATGGGGCACCAGCTGTTCAACTATATCCCTATTTGGTTTGGTCGGGTGATGAAGAAGAGAGGGCCCAACTGACCCTAGGAAAAAGAACAAAAAAAAGGGGGGAGAGTTACCAACTTGATTCTTAAATTTTTTCCCCGATTAGGATTGACAAATCCTATATGGGTTCGGTTATGGTGATGCAGTGGAAACACCCTGTTTTGTGACGGATATAGTCCCATGCCACTCACGATCAATGCAACAACTAATAGTTCAGCAACAAAGGAGACAAAAAGCATACACACAAGGATGAGGATTTTATATTGTTCAGTTCTTCGGTCTACCTCCATGATTTATGGGTATTGTCCGTTCTTCACTGTAAATAAGAGAAATAAAATTTACAATAAAATAGATTATCTCCTTGCTTAGTTCAATCCCAAGTCTTAAGATAACCTATAGTTCTCTCTTTAGACAATGATAAACACTTTTTTTGGAGTCTCTCACAACTCAGAAGACCTTATTTTGAGGTGAACCCTATAAAGAAAACCGAACAACAGTCACAACTTTTCTAACGAGAAACTCTCTTATATAAAGAGCCCTTCCCAAGTTCCCAATTCATCATGTAAAAGGAAAGAGGAAACTTCTAATTGGAAACAGCATCAACTGAGAAGTTAAAATCTCACCCGTCAATCCAACAGCTGAGAAACAAAGACACAAACACAATGTTCTGGTAGGGGTTGTTGGGTCATTACCCTTAGTGGTCAACCCAAGAACTTCCCACCTTTATGCGTTTTACCATTTCCCTTCATTATGCTACGTTAATCCTCTTCTATAACTCATAAATCTCTTGCTTTCTCTTTCACTCACGCCCGCGGTAGATAAGCAGCTCAAACCCGCTACCTATGTAAAGTATCAACGAACTGTGTTTAATGTAGACGATTACAAGGACTTAATAGTAGAGATGCAATATTATACTTAAGACTGTTTTTATGGTAGCACTCTTTTTCCCTCTATATCTAGTTATTGGATTAAGAGGTAGTTTGTTAGCCATAGGTACCTATTCTAATTTTAATGAAAGAAGACTAGCTAGAGAGCTAAGTTTGTTATGTATTTTGAGATTGTTGGCAACATCTTAAAAATATGCATACATGAGGTTATATGACACGTGGATTTTAATAAACTTGGAAACGCAGTCACAAATAGAGACGCATGGTGGAGTTAGAGTTAAGACACGTGTCATGACAACTTACATATAATAAACGTGAAACATCACTTACATGAAACAGGTGAGACAAGACCACTACATACTCCACGACGGGCATTTGCCACCACGTTAGAGAGTGAAGAAAGCAGCTATAGCAACAAAAAAGAGTGGGAAGTGGAAGAAACCACCTAGCAACGTGAAGGAGTTATAATCGCCACAACTGATTGACTCAATATAAATGGAGGAGAAATGGGTGAAAAGAGCATCCAAGATCATCATCAAATTCTATTTTTATCCTAGAAGTAGGAGTAGATATATCTTAGGAGTAGGAGTAATGCCGATTAGTTTGTAATTCAGTTCGAGAGGATTGAACCTAGTTCATTCCTTAGTTTCTATTATCAACTTGTTCGACATCGAGTAGTACAACTCTCCTGAAGAGATTAGTGACTCTTTGAGTTGATCAAGACGTTTGTATAATGATATCAATTGTTGTATCAACAAAATTTGGTTTTTCATTCATTCCCCTTAAAAGTTTATGAAAAAACCTCTTTGTTGGGGCATGTGCCAAACTTGGTCTAATTACTTGGGGTACCCGAACGCGGGGTAGAACAAGGAAGAATACATTTTTTTCACCAATAACCCTATTGACAACTACAATGGGAGATCACTTCAAGGGGGAGAAAGATCTAACACCTTAGAAAATATGAGTGATCCATTTCATGGGAGATTATGGTGTTAGAAGTCTCAAGAATCTGATTGTGGACTTGATGTGTTCGATAGGTTGCCTAAGGTAATTGTTATAACCTTCCAGCTAATGGTCAAACAATGTCAATTTGAAAGAAAGCTAGGAAAAAACACCAAAGAATAATTTGAAGGGAGAAAATTCAATAGCTCCATACTAGAAACCTTGAGAGGAATTGGGGGGAAAGGTTGAACATCGGTTCATCTTGATAACCAGCAACTCAATATCCTAATGGGAGGTCCTTATGAGGAGGCTCATCGAAAATTAGTTGGCCACAAAAATCATTCTCTACAAGCTCAGAAGCAACTTGATTGAGCTTTAGATATACCCCACCAAGGGAGGTTCAAAAGGCCCCCACTTTCTAGAGGATACCCGAAAAGCCTCTCGACGGGTGATAAACATTACAACAGTATGAGATGCCTTCAAGAGGAAACTCAACTATTGAAGAGTGTGAGTTGCACACCTTAGGGGAATCCCTTGAGTCAATACAACTCTCACTTATAGTCATACGGAGACGTATGCCTGAAATACAAATACCCTCCATATGAACAAAGTTTACCTCTCGAGAACATGTAGGAAGAGAACTTGAGCCTCTAAACTGATTGAGTGATGATCGAAGCACAAGGTCGGTATATGATTGAGGTTCTAAAAGTGAAGTGAAAAGGAGATCGTACGAAATATGTGCTAAACAAACATCGAGACAAACAAATAAGGGACTAGGTGGAAAATCGGTAAACAAGGAAGATCAGTTCCTTAAAACCCCTATCGTTACCAAAGTTGATGCTGACCCTTGTGGCACCAAGAAGTCAACAATTGAGCATATCAATCGGTCGACTTTCCATAAAGAGAAAGAAGTGAAAAAATTCTCAGGTGAGTTAGTCAATGCTGAGTCTATAATGATAAAGAAGGTGTCAGATGGAAAAAAATGACTGACGTGCCAAGCGAAAGAAAGCGAGACCAATCATGATCTGGTACATGTAGATATTAACACTATCACGATTATCAAAGTAATCGACGAAGGTTACAGGGCAACAATCGAGCACAAGGGCCAATTGGTTACACAATAAGGACTAGTTACTACGTTCTTGAAGTTGGTAAGTGTCAACATAGGTATAGTGGACTTGATATGGGACGATCAAGCAATCTTGTCCTAGGACGATAGGGTCGATTGCCATGACTCATGTTATTTAAGAGCAGAATGTCAAAGTGTTCGATTGAGACGTCAAGGACTAAGAAGGGAACTCAAAAGTTGAGATGTCAAGTAGCTCGATGATGGTTGAAGGCTTTGTAGCAACTAGGGCTTAATGAAGCCAATGCAACAAGAGTCGACAAAAAGCAAGTTCATTACCGAGGGTCAAGATCAACTTAGGAGAAGAACTTAGAATTGGAGGAGATCGAGAGTCTAAAGGTCAAGGAGAAAACACACACTTTAGGCCCAAGAACATGTCCTCAATGACAAGTAGAAAATGGGTCAGCTTTGAAAAGTCATTTGCCAAAAGATTGTCCTTTGGAGGTCTTGCTACAATATGATTCGGCGATCATGGCATATCACTTTGGGGATTTAAAATGGCTCACCGAAGTGGTTTGAGCCATGTCGAGGGTCACGTCCCAATAAGGGATGAACCTAATAGTGCGTTTTGGGGGGCAACACTTCCTTTGGAAGCAAAAAAATTAGGCATAGAAGAATAACCATCCATTTAGGGGAGGCCATCACAAGACAACAAGGTATTTGACGAAAATGTTTATCAACTTGCACATACTAGAGAATGATTCAATGGTAAGTATTAAAAGCTGCGTAAGTCTCCATATCGAAAGAAAGAAAGGTCAGAGGATAAAAATGTTCTAAAACTAATGACATGAGCTAAACGTGAAGGCTTGTATAAGGACAAAAATGTTCTACAATAAATAAGAGCCAGAAGTTATAAAGACTTATATTAAGACAAATAATGTCTAAGGACAAAAATCTCCAAACAAAATTTCATTATATATATATATATATATATATATAAAAGTCAAAAGTTACAAAGACTCTTATTGAGATAAACAATGTCTAAGGGCAAAAATGTCCTAAAAAGAAATGATGGAAACACAAAGGACTTATATCGAGACCGTCTATCACTTTTCAAAGGAAAATTGGCCTAATAATGATTGACGAGAGACGTAGGAGCTGGTGACAAATGTGGGGTAGAACATGGGCTTCCGTAGAAACCGTTCAACCTGTATGTCACCACTGGCCGAGGGAACCTGGATGAGATACATTTTTTACCTCTCTAGAAGCCACCTTAGGAGTTGCCCGGGCAATGGTCCTAGATCAAGAGAGCAAAGGAATGGGTTTAGGTTAGTACCCCTCACCTAATGAGTGCCCTTTTCACAGAACCATGGCACACGTAGGGGGAATCTACATCTCCATTGGTGCAGATGACGCTTCGTCCCTATCCATAAAGCTATCCTCCACAACACAAGGAGTACCCTAGGGCCAGTTTATGGATCCATGAAATCTTCCATCTCCTTGACATAAGGAGACTAGAGACGAGATGACTAGTCTTTGGCCGTGGGATGGTGGTCTGAATCTAAAACATGACATGGGAAGTGAACATCGAACATTCTCATGAACAAGGGAATCCGGGTACCAGTTACAGGACAAGAAGGAAAATTATCCCATTTAACAAAGTTTGAAACTACTTTAGAGTATCGAGACCCGTTAGTATAATTATAGAAAAATGAGATGTGATCATGACAAAGAAGGGTGAGTGCAAAATGATACTAGGAGTGTATATTTATAGAAATGCAGAGGAAAGGGTCACCACGAAATGATGAAGATGGTTCAGTTTTGCACGTAGAAGACACTATTTGTTCAGCACGATCATTGGGAGTTCGGTGAATCTTGGAAGTAGTTAATGATTGATGATATTTCGTCCTAGAAGAGATGCCGGTTGGAGTAACCTAGTCAAATAAGTTACATCCTCGAGCGCATGCTCCTAAAATAATCAATGTGATTTAGATGTGTGAATCCGAAGTGTTAAAAATAGGTCACACATGTCTAGTTAAGATCTAAACTAGGCACGTGTGAGGGGCATTTGTTGATACCATCCTAAAAATCTGTCTACAGGCGGATGACGCATGGATTTCAATGAACTTGGAAACACAATCACAAACAGAAACACATGGTGGAGTCAAAGTTAAGACACGTGCCATGACAACTTACATGCAATAAATATGAATCATCACTTATATGAAACAGTTGAGGCAATGCCACTATACACCCCATGACAGGTTTTTGCTGCCATGTTAGAGAGTGAAGAAAGTGGTTATAATAACAAAAATGAGTGAGAAGTGGAAGAAACCACCCAACATTGTAAAGGAGTTACAACCGCCACAACTGATTGAGTAGATATAAATGGATGGAAAATGGGTGAAAAGAGCATCCAACATCATCATCAAATTCTATATTTATCCTAAGAGTAGGAGTAACGTAGATTAGTCTGTAATTTGGTTTGAGAGGATTGAACTTAGATCATTCCTTGATTTCTATCACCAACTTGTTCGACATCGAGTAGTACAACTCTTTTGAAGAAATTAGTGATTCATTGAATTGATCAAGATGTTTGTATTGTTATATCAACAAAGTTTAGTTTTTCATTCGTTCTTCTTTGAAGTCTATGGAAAATCCTCTTTGTTGAGACATGTACTGAACCTGGCCCAGTTACCTGGTCTACTTGAACCCGGGGTAAAGTGTGGAAGAAGAAAATTTTCCCACCAACAGAGGTGGCAATTAAGGATTTTGTGTTACAAACAAGAGGACCTCAAATGTGTAATAGGCTGTCGGTAGTCCTAAAACCCAGCTTGATGAACTAAAAGCAGGAATTTCCTGCTTACATTGAACTGGGTTTAATCATACCGTAACATAAGTAGTTTATATTGAACTGGGTTTAATCATATTGTAATTAAATGTGTAACCTTGGCTCTACCTTGCTTATGCTTTGCTGGTGTTTTTGGGACCTGGAGATTTGGATTGATTTGTTTGCACTCTGAAGCACCAACTTTGTTGCATGTGGTCCTAAGTCTTAATTTACCTTTACATTAGTATTATTTATGTTTGTTCTTCTCTCTCTTTCTTCCTCCTAAATCTTTCTTTCTTTATTATTATTTTTGTCTTGGTGTGACAAAAATTTCATTAAACATCCGGAAGGATACAATAATGGGGTGTATTCGGTTCCATAAAATTCTCAAAATAATGCTCGCGAGAGAATCAGGCTGAGTAATAAATTAAACTTGACTTCTTGGGTATGCAGGTCCCAGCTTAGCCATGTGATCTGCTGCTTTGTTCCCTACCATACATACACACAAATTCACATTAACTTGGTAGCAAATTTGGTTCATTTGGCCCACTCGTTATAGATGTGCTAGAATGTACCTACAACGGGAAGGAAAAAAGTTAGATCATTTGATTCTATTTCTTCCTTTGATAAGGATTGGTCTGTGATGCCATTGGAATTAGTATTTTCTTTGTTTGTATCACTGAAACACCCAAGATCTGGCCCATTCAAATCAAAATAGAACGAACACCAACGACTAAGGAGAATGGAGTGTCAACCACAGGGTGAGATGATCTTAGAATGCGAGGGTGAGCGACTGGTCCAGTCATGAAACATAGTCATTTAATTAACATGGTTTCGGGTTTATATGTTTGAACTAACTACAATCAAAGTTGTGGCTACTTCGACCAAAAAAGGGACCCTTTTTTTAAACCGCAAGAAATACCTCTACCTCACTTGTGAAGAATGTTTTTTTTTTTTTTTTGGCGCGCGGGTGGGGGGGGGGGGGGGGGGGTG
>JAOXJP010000017.1:6207006-6219791 GCA_025762735.1 Platanus orientalis
CTTCTAATCACAACAAGAGTCAAACAAATGCTTTTGTGAAAGGGAAAGAGAAATCACAAAACCCCTTTTAACCCCCTAAACAAAAGCCTTTGACTTACAATGAAGGACAATCTTAAAAAGGGAAAAAGCCTATCTCTTATAAAGGCCAAGTCTCATCACAAAAACATGAAGAATTGAGGGATAAGGGAAAAATGCAAGTGCTTCTTCAAAAGCCAAGGGCTTTTGACAATAGGCAAAATACTTCCTACAAAGGGAAAGACAGATTCATCTCAAGCCTCAACTTCAAAGTCTAAGATGTTCTATGAAAAGAAAACATGCTCTTCCTCCAAGAACAATGTCCCTAATTACAATAAGAAGAGAAAATATTTTGGAAAAACAAATTTCAAGCCTCTACATATAGAAACCCACCAATCACTTGCTACTATTGTGGCTTGATTGACCATATGAAAATAAATTGTAGAAAAAGGATTAATGACCTTAAAACCGAATCTTTTAAGAAGATGGTGAGTAAGGAAAATTCTAGAAAGAAGACCTTCCTTTAAAAGGTTGATCAAGAAAACCTTGAAAAGAAGAAGAGATTGACTCAATTCAAATTATTGCAAACTAAACAAGTATGGGTTAAAAAGGGAGAGCTAAAATGTCTTGTTGTCCACACTGCCCTTAAATTCGTGACATAGGATATGATGTTGGCTTCTCAAAGGATGGTTACCACATAAAAGATAAAAAAGGAATTGTTATCAAAGGTATTCATACCAGTGACAATTGCTATATCTTTAGAGAAGGTAGATCAAACACATGCCTCGTCACACAAAAGGATGAAACAAGTCTATGGCACCAAAGACTTGGGCATGTGAATTTTAAGAACTTGTCTAAAACTAAGTAGAAAAGACTTAGTTCTTAGCATACCCAAGATTGAAAGACAAGATAGCCTATTTTGTGGTGGTTGTCAACTTGGGAAGCAAGTTAGAGCCTCCAATAAGAAATTTACTAAAATAGGCACATCTAAACCATTGGAGCTAATCCATATGGATCTAGCCGGACCAACAAGGACCGAATCCTTGGTGACAAAAAGTACTTTATGGTCATGGTCGATGATTTCTATAAATACACATGGGTATCATTTTTTAGAGAGAAATCCGATGCATTTGAAGAGTTCAAAAATATTTGCATAAGATTACAAATGAAAAGGAACTCTCCATTAAGAGAATTCGTAGTAATCATGGAAGAGAGTTTGAAAATATTAAATTTTCAAACTTTTACAATAATCGTGGGATCAAACATGAATTCTCCGCACCCAAAACTCCCCAAAAAATGGGATAGCCGAAAGGAAAATAGGATTTTACAAGACAAGACCACAATCATGCTCTCTAGTAAAGACCTTCCTAAGAGGTTTTGGGCTGAGGCCGTAAACACCGCTTGCTATATAAGCAATATGGTGCATGTGAGGCTGGGTACTTCAAAGACTTTATATGAAATATGGAATGAAAAAAAGGTAAATTTGAAGTACTTTAAGGTATTTGGAAGCACTTGTTACATCTGAAGAGATAGAGAAAATTTGGGCAAATTTGATTCCAAAAGTGATGATAGAATCTTCCTTGGATATGCCACTAGAAGCAAAGCTTATAGGGTATACAATAAAAGAACTTCTAGCATGGAAGATTCTATAAATGTCATTATAAATGACCAACCAAAGACTCAAGCAAACAAGAAAAAAGAGGCATTAGTAGAGCCTTAAGAGGAATCAAAGGTTCTAGAAAATGCTACCTCACATGACTCTGGGAGTGAGTCTAAGGAAGTAAATGATGCTGAAGTAGGTCGTCCCAAGGAAAGAAAAATAATCAAGGGACACTCATTTAAAGATATCATTGGAGATCCTGATAAGGGTGTTAAAACAAGAAGACAATTTGAGAATATCATTAGTCATATCTGTTTTACATCCAAGATTGAGCCCAAAAAGTGAAAGAAGCTCTCAATGTTTCAGATTGGATCATTGCTATGCAAGAAGAGCTCAATCAATTTAAGAGGAATAATGTGTGGTACCTCGTTGAAAAACCTAAAAACAAAAACATAATTGGTACCAAGTGGATCTTCAAAAACAAGATGGATGAGCATGAAACTGTCATAAGGAACAAAACACGATTAGTTGATAAAGGATATGTTTAGATAGAGGGAATTAACTTTGAGGAGACCTTTGCTTCTGTAGTTAGGCTCGAGTCAATTCAAATCTTGTTGTCCATTGCATGTCATTTACAGTTTAAATTATATCAAATGGATGTAAAAAGTACATTTCTAAATGGAATACTTTAAGAAGAAGTATATGTTGAAAACTTGAGGGATTCAAGGATTCACACATTCTAAATCATGTATATAGGTTCAAGAAAGCACTATATGGGCTAAAACAAACACCTAGAGCTTAGTACGATAGGTTAACTAAGTTTCTAGTAGACTATCGATTCGTCAGGGGGAGTCTTGATAAAACACCCTTTTATCAAGAAAAATGATGGTCACATACTCATTGTATAGATCTATGTGGATGACATCATATTTAAGTTCACATGTGAAGAGTTTTCACGTGGGTTTGCTCATACGATGAAATCCAAATGTGAGATGAGTATAGAGGGAAAATTGTGATTCTTTCTTGGGTTACAAATCAAGCAAACTTCAGATGGAATATTTCTAAATCAATTCAAGTTTGCCAAGGATCTAGTGTCCAAATTTGGACTGTTGGAGTCCAAACCAGTTGATACTCTAATTAGTATGAGCGAGAAAATCACTAAGGATCTCGATGGAGTTGATGTTAATCCTACAAGATATAGGAGTATCATAGGGAGTCTGCTATACTTGACAGCAAACAAACCCGACATTACCTTTAGTGTAGGTGCCTGTGCCAAATATCAGGCTGCACCAAAGGAATCTCATTTAAAAGAGGCCAAGAGAGTTATTCGGTATGTCCATGGGACAATTAACTTCAGTCTCTGGTATCCATTTGATACCACACCAGTAGTAGCTAGTTATTCAAATGCTGATTGGCTAGACAATGTTGATGACCGTAAAAGCACAAGTGGTGGATGTTTTTACGTTGGAAACTATCTTTTTTATTGGCTTAGTTGAAAATAAAATTTCATATCTCTATCAACAACCGAGGCAAAGTATATTGTTGTTAGGAGTGGATGCACGCAACTGCTATGGATGAAGCAGATGCTTGCAAACTATGAGTTGTCTCAGTCTATGATGAACCTATTTATAGACAACTCAAGTGTAATCCAGATTTCTAGAAATCCGTTTCAACACTCTAGAACTAAGCACATTGATATTCGTCACCATTTCATCCTAAAATTGGTTGAAGACAACAATATCTCTAGAGTATGTATCGATTGAGGGTCAGCTGGCAGATATCCTCACAAAGGCCTTAGACTCAAAAAGATTTGAATACCTGCGAGGTGCGATGGGAATGTGTTCTTTATAAAGATACATTCAAAAATACTCCCAAAATAATAAGAAATCATTTAATTAGGGTAAGCGGGGCCATCCGAGCAAAAATGGGGGGAATCTGGGGCTTTTACCAAAAAGAATCCATTTTGGATACCAAAAAGAAGATTCGTACTTCTTCTCGCATATTTATATCGAGCCAAACAATTACTATAGTTATAACTCATTCCTCACGTCATTGGTAGTTTCTTCTACTTTTCACTCCTCTTCGTTGCTATAGCCACTTTCCTATGTTGCGATAGATGCTCGTAGTGGAGTATGTAGTGGTTTTTCCTAGCCTGCTTCGTGTAAATGGTGATCCGCCTTTGTTGCATGTCAGTTGTTACAAAACATGTCTTAACGTTGGCTTCATCATGTGTCTAAGCTTATGGCTCTATTTCTAAATCCATTAAAATCCACGTGTCACTCATCTGTAGGCAGATTTTTAGGATGGTGCCAATAGATGGTTCATGTTATTTTGAAGTTTTAAGTTTAATTTGAAGTAATTGACCCTCAATGTCATACTAAGTGCATGGTTTGAATGGATTGTAAGATTATTAATGAGATCATGTGATTTGAAGGTTGAATAAATTTTCCGCTGCGTAAGTGTTTATTATGAATTCCATTACTTATTAGCCATATCTTGGCGTGTATATATAGTAAAAGAAACTTATGTAGGAAAGAGTGAAAGATTGAAGTTTCAACTAGGTTACCCATAAGGGGGTAATTTGGGTCATAATAGAATGTTAGATTCAAGACCATCTTTAATAGGTGGTTTTGGGTCGTGACATGAAGTGCCAAATTAGGAAAGAATGGGAACGACCTAAGTGAGGGAGGTTATCTAATTGCTTTGGTTTCATAGGATGCTTAAGGTCCACTTTAGAGAATCTATATATGTTGCCCATTAAAAGAAATCTCTAGACCATAGGTCAAAATTAGGTGCTAATTAACATTGACTACTAATTTAAAACTCGTCATTAAATATAAAAATATATTACATAAAATTATATATATATATATATATATATATATATGTGTGTGTGTGTGTGTGTGTGTGTGTGTGTGTGTGTGTGTGTAAGCATGTTTATATAGATGAATAAGGGACTACCATAGGTGCTGTCATACTGTGAGAAGATTCAAATTATTTATTTAATTGATTTTTTTGTCTTTTTACATCTAAGAATCATGTAAAACAAACAAGTAGCATAATAAAACTCATGGTACTTAAACACCAAAAGAGGGACTCCTCATTGAATCAAATCCTGAAAGTAGTATTCTAACAATTCCTCTGTCCCTGTTTGTTTGCGAGGAAAGTTGTAGGAATGAAATAAAATTGAATGGACTATCCTTCAACCTTTCAAAAGCTGATTAATTGCCAACGGAAAGCTCGGGAAAGTTTATATAATTTCAAAGGAAATCTGCAACAATTGTAAAGTATTATTTTTCTCTTTCGGAAAGTTTTTTGATCAATCAAACATGAAGAAACTTATACTACAGGGAAAGCTGATTCACTTTTCCTACAAACAAATGGAGCCTTTTTTTATTATTAAAGCCCAAATCCTCCTTGCTTAAAGCAATTGGGATAAACTCTCCCCTTGAGGATTTCTCCAACAGAGGTATTTTGTCACTGTGGAAGTGGGATCAAAGTGGTTAAGTATATATTCCACACTTTAGGAAATTCATCACTAACTAAGCTTTCCAAGGCTTGGATTCTTTGTGGACAAGGTTGTTGACCTTGAGCTGAATATTGATCCCATCTCAGTTTCACATAAGGGTGCCATCACCAATACTTCATAGTTCTCATTCAATGTATTGGTTTCGGCTTTTCAGTGTCTTGCCAGGCCCAAGATTCTTATGGGATTGATTTTGTATTGAAAGCTTTTGTTTTCTAGATGCATGTGGTTTATGTCAATTTGAACCAGAGATTCTCCTTTCTCCATTACATCTACAAGAGGTATAGGCTATTTATCCTTTCAATTTGACCGTAGAAACAACTTTCAGCACTACCAATATTCCCTCTTGCTGATGTAGGAAGTACGTAATTGCTTTGTTGCTTATCTCAAACCCTCAAGAGGCATCTAATATGATATGTCCAAGTTAGTGGCAATTTAAATTTTGAGGCTATAGAAAGCAAATCTAAAGGTATAATAATTTTACCCTCACCCCTTCCCAAAAAGAAGTGTAATAATTTTGAAGCTAGGGTCATTTACCTTACTTGCTTTTTTGCCAAAATATAGAGACAAGGCCTGAATTTAGGGCCGGGCAAGGCCTCCAGGGCCCCGCATTGTCAGCCCGAAAAACTCAGCCTGCACTTTGCCAATTATCACAAAAACTTGGATAATGATTTTCGGGCAAAGATACTGTGATGGTATATATTTGGTCACACACTTGCTTTTTGATGATTCCTACATGCCCAGCTCGGCCCAGGCCTAAAGTCGGACTGGACCAAGCCGCTAGTCGCCATTATGGGACAAGTGCATATGTACATATACATAGATGAGTAAGTAGCCAAGTTGATGGCCAAACACAATGTGGGGGCTTGGATATTCGGTTGTGACATGATTCTTGGCAGCACAAAATCAGATCCATGTGTTTCTCCAAGTAAGCCTCTTGTGAGAGTGGATTGTATCCACTCCTCTTATCGTCTGCCCCTCTCTGCACCCTGTTTGGTGGAAGGTACATCAGCACCGACAAGTGAAATGCACCCCTCCAAAAAGTGAAAATCACTTGTTAGTGCTGATGTGCCCTCCCCCTGACAGGGTGCAGAGAGGAGCAGATGATAAGAGGAGCGGATACAATCCACTCTCGCCTCTTGTTACATGGCAAGTTCTAGCCCCAGTAAAACGAGGAAGGATTCCGTCCGCCTCCCTTAATGAATGCTTGGTCCGCTGGGTATCAGGGGACGGACAGATCAACACTGAAAAGTGATTTACACTTTTTTTTTTTTAGGGAAAGGGAGGCTCTTATCACTTTCAGTCCTGACGTGTGTCCACCCGCTGATGCCCAACGGACCAAGCATCCGTTAAGGGAGACGGACAAAATCCTTTTTCGAAGTAAAAGATATCTTTAGGCGTATATTACTAATATAATTACAAATTAAAGCAATTCACGCACATGACAGAGTTCAGATCTATACGATCCAATGACAACCTTGTCTTCTTCTCTTCCATCAGGCCTCACCTACATATAATGGGCCAGGCCGCACCACTAACGACAAGTCCACTACATATTAGTGACACTGGGTAAGGTCAAGTCCAGCCAGACCGTATCTACCGGCTGGATCAGACGACCAAGCCTTTCAAGCTGCCCTAAGAAATCTCAAATCGAACTATATAAAGTTTATACTACGATGGAATGCACCAGCACTTCACTTCCCTCATGAGAGGGATTACCTTATTTGGTAACGAGGAATAATGTTGTCAGGGATGTACTGTTCGCCTCCTCACGGGGGGTGTGGACCCTATGCACTTTTTGCGTAGGGTTCACACCCTGTGAGATGGTGAACGGTACATCCCAGACAGAACAATATTTCGGTTTGTTAATCTAAGAAGGCACTTATCTTCCAAACTCCCAACTATACATAAATATTGGGTTTAAATCACTCTTAGTTTTTTTCCCCAAAAAAATCACTCTCTAGTCATACAGGAACACAATGACTACAAAGGGTGTGTTGGTAAATACACATAAATCAACAGAATAAACAAGTAACTGTACATTTATCCAAGTACTCTTTGATAGACCATCTTTGGTGATGGTGCCCTCCATTCAGACAAGAGATTATTTGAAACAATCCTCTCTTGACTTTAAAGTCCTGTCTATCATCTTGTTTGTGCCGCAGAAATTCATACCCTAAAAGGATCTTCTCTTGCCGGCCTATTACCTGTTAAGGTCCTGTCTAACAGGTGGTATAACATGATTATTGGAAAAAAAAAAAAAAAAAGTAAAAATCATCTTTCAAAAATTGTAATTAACTTTTACTGTCCAATGATGTATTGTCACCTGTTAGACAGGACTCTAACCAGCAGGAGAGAATCCATTCCATAAAAAACCCATCCTAAATTTGATTTTTTTAGGGTATGTGTCACACATCATCATTAGTAGGACGATAGGCAGGACTTTAAGGTCAGGAAAGGTTTGAACACTAATCCCACGGAGGACTGCCTCGGACTGGCCGGCCAAGGCCAGGCCCACCCTAGGAGAGTTGACAACTGAGTTCAAGCTCCAACTCTCTCTATTTAAGAGGGGAAGAAAAATTAAATCAAATCCCAGTTCGGGAATTTTCCTCCACTGCTTCAACGTTCGTTATCTGAACAACCAGAGGTACGGCAAAAAAATCTTTCTCTGGTTCATGTTGGATCATAGTTTACTTTTAAAATATGGTTAAATTCGGAGAATTTCTTGTAATTCTGACTACTATTTCAGAGAGTTTTCATCTCCAATCTACTTCATACACTGTTCTTCAACTGTAATTACCATCTCTGTTTGTTAATTCCTCTTGTTTCTCGAGACCCTGAACAAAATTGATGCAACGAAGTTGTTTTGAGGCCAGTTTCAATCATGGGCTCTCTCAAATTCTCCACTGTGTCGGATTTGTATGAACCCAGGAAACCGAATGTTCATGGAAACCTCGATCGATGGTCCGATGCTTGTTCGGTCTCATCTTTTACTGGTTGTGTTCAAATCACTGGAGCTCGTACTGTTAACCCATTTAGAAGACTCAAACACTTAAGGGTTTCTCAGTTGGGCACAGAACTAGTCGACCTCCCCGAATCAAAACCTTCTGAGGAAGATTCAGTTGGTGAGAGTTCGATTGTGCAAAACCCTGTTCTTAACCGTGTGGGTAGGAAGGGTGGGAGAGATCTTTGGAAGAGATTTCGCGGTACAAAGAGAGGAATTAGAGGAGAAGCAGCTTTGAATTCTGATTCTAGAAGGAATGCACAAGAGCAAAAACCCTCATTTGTAGATGATGGAGAGAGTAGGGATTCTGATTCTTTTACTGATAATGAATTGGAGGCTTCTCTATCTGCTGTTGCACCGGACTCGAGTGTGGTGTATTGCAATTCTATTTTAAAACGTCTCGAAAGGAATAGCAACAGCAAAACTCTGAGCTTCTTTGAATGGATGAGAAACAATGGGAAATTGAAACAGAATATTACTGCATACAATTTAGCACTTCGAGTGCTGGGCAGGAAGGGAGATTGGAATGCAGCTGAAACACTTCTTCATGAGATGAGTACTGTTTCAGATTGCAAACTCAACTTTCAGGTTTTTAACACACTCATATATGCATGTTACAAAAGGGGGCTCACAGATTTGGGGAGCAAGTGGTTCCATTTGATGTTGGAAAATGGGGTTCAGCCGAACATTGCCACATTTGGTATGCTCATGAACCTTTACCAGAAGGGTGGCAACCTTGCAGAAGCGGAGTTTACCTTTGCCCAGATGAGGCTCTTCAAACTGCAATGTAATTCTGCTTACTCAGCAATGATCACAGTGTATACCCGTTTGGGTTTATATGATAAGTCAGAAGAGATTATTGGATTCATGAAAGAAGATGGAGTGCTTCCGAATTTGGAGAATTGGTTGGTGTTGCTTAATGCGTATAGCCAGCAAGGCAAGTTAGAGGAGGCTGAACGAATCTTGACGTCAATGCAAGAAGCAGGGATTTCACCAAACATAATTGCATACAACACGTTGATCACCGGATATGGAAAGGTCTCCTATATGGATTCTGCCCAACGCTTATTCAGAAACCTCCAAAATGTTGGTTTGGAACCTGATGAAACAACCTACAGGTCCATGATCGAAGGCTGGGGCAGAGCTGACAATTACAGAGAGGCAAGATGGTACTATAAGGAACTCAAGCTGGCAGGATTTGAGCCTAACTCATCTAACTTGTACACGATGATAAACTTGCAAGCAAAGCATAAGGACGAAGGAGGCTCCATCCAAACTCTAGACGATATGAGAACGATGCGGTGTCAGTATTCCTCCATCCTCAGTATTCTTTTACAAGCATACGAGAGGGCTGGAAGAGTAGATAAAGTGCCTTGTGTTCTGAAAGGTTCCTTCTATGAACATGTATTGGTTGACCAGAATTCATGTTCAATTTTGGTCATGGCCTATGTGAAACATTGCTTGGTGGATGATGCTTTACAAGTCCTGCAGGACAAGCACTGGAAGGATCCAATTTTTGAGGATAACTTGTACCATTTGTTAATTTGCTCCTGCAAGGAGTTGGGTCATCATGAGAATGCTGTTAAAATATTTACGCACATGCCCAAATCAGACGACAACCCAAATTTGCACATTACATGCACAATGATAGATATATACTGTATCATGGGTCTATTCAGCAATGCAAAGGACCTCTATCTGAAATTGGTATCTTCAGGAATTGCATTGGACATGATTGCCTATAGCATTGTTGTGAGGATGTATGTGAAAGCTGGGTCATTGAAGGATGCTTGTTTGGTTCTAGATGCAATGGAGAAACAGAAAGGTATAATTCCAGACACTTTCCTGTTCAGAGACATCCTTCGTATTTATCAACAATGTGGCATGCTAGAAAAGTTGGCAGAAATGTACTACAGGATGTTGAAGAGTGGACTTACCTGGGATCAAGAAATGTATAATTGTGTCATAAATTGTTGTGCTCGTGCCTTGCCTGTGGATGAGCTTTCTCGGCTTTTTAATGAGATGCTTCAGCTTGGATTTTCTCCAAATACCATTACCTTCAATGTCATGCTTGATGTTTATGGAAAGGCGAGGCTTTTCAAGAAGGCTAGGCGGGTGTTTTGGATGGCCAGGAAACAAGGCTTGGCTGATGTGATATCTTACAATACTATTATAGCTGCCTATGGCCAAAGCAAGGAGTTGAAGAATATGATATCTAGTGTTCGAAAAATGCAATTTAATGGGTTTTCTGTTTCCCTTGAAGCCTACAACTGTATGTTGGATGCCTACGGGAAAGAGGGCCAAATCGAGAAATTCAAAGATGTGTTGCAAAGGATGAAGGAATCAAACTGTGCTTCTGACCACTATACATACAATATTATGATCAATATATATGGAGAGCAAGGTTGGATTGAGGAAGTTGCTAGCGTTCTGACTCAATTGAAGGAATGTGGACTAGGACCTGATTTGTGCAGCTATAACACACTAATAAAGGCATATGGGATTGCAGGGATGGTTGAAGAAGCCGTGGCTGTGGTGAAAGAAATGAGAGAAAATAGGATTGAGCCTGACCAGATTACTTATCTTAATCTCATCAGTGCACTGCGAAGGAATGATAACTTCTTAGAGGCTGTTAAGTGGTCCTTATGGATGAAGCAGATGGGAATGTCTAGTTCAAAGTGCTGACATTTAATTATTTCATGATGCTATGCTACCTTTGCCCACAAAAAATTATCAGTGCTTCCTCTTTCAAATCTCCATGGAACTCTTGCTGCATGTGGTAAGACCTTTTAGGTTTTCTGTGACTCAGACATTTCACAGCATTCCTCCAATAATTATCTTTCTCACCTGTCATGAACTTCTTTGATGAGTAAAGTCTAATGTCTAGATTACAATAAACTTGCTTTGTTTAAGGTTCTATACTCTTGAATGTATTATTTTCATACTGAACTCACTTTCCTCAAGTTTGCAAAGAGAAGAATTTAAGCTGCAATTGTCAGCAACCTGAAACTTGGTACAAACTGTTTGTTTCAGTATGTATCTGTAAGATTAATCAATCTATATACCCTGAACAGAGGGATTGAAGTTCTAATATTGTCTATATAATTTATGCCCAAAATCTTTTCATTTGAATTCTCTTTGGTTTCTTATCTAATAGGGAGGTAAGTTGGATTCAAACTTGCAACCTCATGGTTCATTTTCAGTTTACCTTTTTGTTTTATTAAAATTCTCTTCAAACCTTCACCATTCTTTTATGATTTTGGCAGGTAAATTACTTAACAGGGGTTCTTCCCAAGACCATGGTTTGATATTTAGATGATATTTTCGATTGGCTAGAATTATAGTGATCCCACCGCCACCACCAAAGGAAAAAAAAAACAGAAGAAGAAGAAGAAGAAGAAGCTTCTAGTCAGAATTCAGGCTCTACCAAACACAATACTTGCCACCAAACCAACTACTAGAATGGACTCCCGTGATTCACACGGACCCATGAACCTCGAACTAGTTGTCTACTGCACCAGTTAATAAAGAGTGCTACTTTTGGCCAAGGCTAATTTATTGCTAACCACGCCTCTTCTATTTCTTGGAAGGATCATGTTCAGATGTTGTTGACTGTAACTGTGGTTCATAAACATCAAAACCTACTGCATGGTTAGCACACAAATGGACCGAATCTATCATATGCACTAGGAGAAATCTGATGGTGTAGAAGGAAATATTTTAAGAAACAAGTGCAATAGTTCATAAATTTGTAATATATATTGTGATCCATTTGTATATGGATGGATTCCTGTAACTTGTAATCTTTGTAACAACCCAAAGACTGGGTCTCATACTCTATAAATATTTTCAACGTACGCTAACAATGGATAGTCTTCAGCCATATCTTTCTAAAACATTCATGATATTAGGGCTTTGGGAATGTGCCTACAATTTTCTAATCACTCAATCCAGCCTTCTCTTCAACCCATCATGTCAAACACTAAGCAGTATCTTACTTCTCTTCTAGCTTCCATATCTCTTCCTAATTTTCACCATCTTTTGCTTATTGTCTCACATAAACTTGATTCGAGCAATGCTGGCATTTCGTGAGATCGTAGACGAGAAAGCAAACACAACACCAAGGTTGCTAATCCAGCCTATGATGAATGGACCCTCATAAATCAGCTTCTCATCAGCTGGCTCCTTGCGTCTGTGACACTTCTCATGATGTCTCAGGTGGATGAACTCGTAATCTCAAAGGAAATTTGGGATGCTCTTACCCAAATATATTCTTATCATATCATAGCTCGTGTTGATTGGCCGCGAACAAAGCTTAGCATTATAAAGAAAGGAACTAACACCATGACCATGTTGGCCAAAACAAAGATATAGCCGACAAGATCATTATAGTCCAAAGCCTTTTGGTCCAAAAGGAACTAGTTATTTATATCCTCCAAAGTTTTCCAATAGAGTATGAAGCATTCACCACCTCTATTTTTACAAGGTCAAATGATTTCCCTTAATGCCTTGAATTTATAGAAATGTTTTTTGCATAAAAATGTTTGTATCTTCAGACATTGTCGGTCCCAAGCCCAGATAAAGGAGGAGGGTGGCGTCAGGTTGAGAGTCGGCCTTAAAAACCTACTCAAACCATTTAA
>JAOXJP010000017.1:6219891-6234573 GCA_025762735.1 Platanus orientalis
CCCATAAAAAATGGAGAAAAAAAATTTTGATTGATCATTTTCACTTTTTGAATGGTGATTTCCACATTTTTAGGGGCTCATGTTGCACTAAAGATGATGCCAGACTTTACCACACTTCATGCTGTAGTAGACGATTTCAACTCAGTTTAAAGTGCTTGTTGATCACATGATTATAGATGGTCATATCCCTCTATAAAATTCCCCAAAAGACTAAACTAATCAACTATAAAGTGAGAGAACGTCTAATTTCTCCCTTCATTTTTACCCTTTTTGCAAAGCTTTCAGAGCTCTTGTCGTTGCGCTCGTGACAGCCTTGAAAATCCCCGCATCTCTCTGCCTCTGCAACTCCTGTAAACCTAGAATTCAAGCTCTCACTTCGGTTCCGTTCAAAATTTTCATCCAATTCGGCAAGTATCAGTACGTGTTAGCATCGATTTTATCAATTCGGCAAGTATCATATTCTCAACATTTCCTTTGTTTGCTTGTTTTTTGGTATTTTTATTTTCAATGACTTCTCTTACGTTTCCTGTTGAATTTAATCTGGAATCACTATCTTTTATCATATTTAAATCACGTATTTGAAGGGTTTTTTCGGGTGAGGCTCGAAAGCTTGAAAATCCCCACTTCAGTTGATCCATTTTGTTGAGCTTGTTTTGTTTAATAATTACTTTGGCTTGTAAATCTGAAGCAATTGACTGGAAACCTGAATTCATAAAATATGTTATCTCGTTTGGAGCTGATTGTTTCTTCACTAGCTTAATTTTGGTTGATTTTCTTCATCGAGGAGTTTTGTGTAGTTGCTAAGATCCTAAGTGGGGGCTTTTTTGGATGTGGGTTTTAACTCTGGATGCATTTTATGAATGGGTTTGTGTTTTCTGATCTTTTACGGCTCTTGGGTCTGAAGCATGTGTTGAGAAGATGAATTCGTTCTCTGTTACACGGAAGAAAACCCCTTTTCAGAAGCACCGAGAGGAGGAAGAGGCCAAGAAAAAGGCATGATTTTTCCCATTCTCCCCCAATTCTAGTATGCTATTTGTGCTTACTGAAACTGAGTTAGGTTATCTCTATGGTCGCTGTTTTTGCAGAGAGCGGAGGATGAAACTGCTCGCTTGTATGCGGAATTTGTAGAGTCTTTTCAAGGGGATAATGCACCGGGTTCGAAGACTTTTGTTAGAGGAGGAACAATTAATCCCAATGAGAAATTGAAAACTGATTCTGAAGGTCAGTGTTTCTTATTGAGCATCATTGTATTTATTGGCCTCATTTTCTCCCTCTTCAGTATTATCTTTTATTTTTCTTCTGTCTTGTTTCTCTCTCTATATATATGAGTGATTTTATATTGTGAGGGCACATTAATAAAAGTATGGGCCTTTTATTCATTCGACGATGGCAGGTGGGAATTCCAAAGATGGGGTATCTGTTCCAAAGAAGGGAAGTAGGTAAATGAATGTACTTGATTATAAAAGATGGAGTCTTGGTGTTAGCCATGTTCCATGGTTAGAAATACTACAATGCACATTTTGTAAAATATCATTTTCTTGTGTAGGAAGATTTATGATGGAGTTAATATCTCTCTCATATGAAGCTTGTATTATTTAGGTTATAAATAGGAGAGAATTGGAATTGTAGTCTCGACATCAAATCCAGACATGCTATTGATGCTGGGTTCCTTTACTGTATGGGTCACATAGGCGTAGGGTTATATCTATAATCTTAATTTTTGCATTTGTGTTGGTTTTTCATTCTCTTTATGTTTTCTTTTAAGATTCCATTTGAGACACTCCACTGCTGTTAGGATAAGAGATGCTATTTATTCATTGATAAAAAAGAAGAGATGCTGAGTTCTTGCAATCTTTTTCTCACGAAGTGCTTTGCTTCCATTTCTTAATGCTGTAACATATTATGAATTTGTCATCCTTGATTCACAAGTCATGAACCATTGGCGTTGGATGGTTGTGCTAATTTTGCAAATATTTGTTTCTTTTTAATGGTGGATTGCTAATGCAAAGTAACATCTTCAAATTTTTTGTGGTTTCTACTATTAGATCTCTCTACAATTTGAGGTCATGTAATTCATATTAGCTCTTCTTTTGGCATAAGAATGCTAAATCATGGGTCAAAATTATAATTCTCATAAAATTGTTTGTTGTTACAAAAACTTTATATGAATTGTTCATTTTGCTTTCTATCACTCTTTCCCCTGTTTTCAGAAATTCATCAATGAGCTGATTTACTGTCAAGTGACGAGTATTCAGAAGATTAAGCATGTCTATCATACCCATTTGCATTATTTTGGATGTAATATTAGTGCCTAGCACAAATTGGGCTCTGATAGTGAAGTTGTCCATACCAACCCAGGAAGAAAGGTCATGATTTTAATTATTAACTTAAATTGGTCATGATCTTTAGGACTAGTCCTATAAACCTTCAAAGCTAACATTCTTTTAGATGGAAAACTGCAAATTGATGGGTTTTTAACTTTAAAAGTTTATAAAAATGAAAAGTAAAGAGTAGAGATGCTCTGTTTATTCTTATTTTGAATAATGTCCCAATTGTGGGGTTGGCAGAGCTTAGAAGTAATTGCATTATATACCCATCATATTTGATGTTTGAAGTTGTAGGATTTATGTTAGATTATTCTTGCAACTTCTGTACTTAAATAACTCACTAATAGTGAGAACATTGATTTTTTTTTTTTTTACAAGTAAATAGTTCAAATCATGCTAATGTATTATCCATTTTGGAGGTTGCCATCTCTTAATCAAGTTGTTTTTGTAATGGAATTTTATTGTGAAATATAGAAGCTAATGGGTGTAAATCACTAGGAACATCCACTTGAAGAGTGTTTATTCTTTTAGTTGATGCAGTTCCCTTGATCTTAAAGATATCTCCTAGTGTTAATGTTGTAAGCGTCTACGCAAGTACCTTTTTTCCTATTGGATGGCAATTAACAATTTATCAAAGTGGACTATTGCTCCATCCATTGAAGTTTTGAAGATGCTGATCTTCTTAGTTCTTAGCTCATCTTTTGTCATATTGCATTTTCAAGAAAAGGGAGACTCTTTTAAAAAGCTTGCCTCTGTTTTATACCTCCTCTCTTGTCAATTTGGAATATTTGCATACTCAAGATGAGTGTGACTTCACCTTCCAATAACAGTGGACTAGGTGCTCCATTGTTCCAAAAAGGACGTTGATCTTGATCAATGTTCTAAAATCTAAACTTTGGTGTCCATGGAAATATCCGAGTCATTGAAAGTTGTTGTATGTTTTAGAAGTTTATGGAAGTCAAGTTAACATTGTAAATTTTTTGAAAACCATGGAAACACTATGGGAATTATAGGAAGCAGTCAATGACATTTCATGAAAATTGGTAAAATATGATTTGATTCGTACTCTAAGCTCATCATGTCTAAAAGCAAACATCTAGAATTGACAAAGTAAGATTAATAAGTAAAATAAGTTAATAATATGAACGTCTGGAAAATGAACAACATTATCAAAATAATGCAAAATTACTTTCAATATCTATAGACATGTGCATGTGTTTCCTTATTTTAATTTGTTAACAAAATTTATTATGGTAACAAGAATAATTAGATTAATGCAAAGGAAAAAAAAACAAGAACAAGATGCATTCGAAGCATAAGCAATGCCTCGACGGAGGGACAGCAAGAGCAAAATACGAAAGTTCACATAATGCTAATGAGAGAAGAAGGGTCCGGGACTGAAGGTCGGGTCCGTAGAGATCCATTCATGAATCTTTCCTGAATCCACCAAGTGAGGATGAGGAGTGGAGATCCCATTGAAAATCCATTGATTGCGCTCCACCCAGATTGTCCAGCACACCACTGCCGGAATTAATCTCCAACGTAACTTTCCAATCCCATTAACCTTCATCATAGGCTGATAAATCCAACAAGCGAGAAAATCTCTCATCGATGCCGAAGAAACCCATTGGACTTGGAAGCGAGCCAGAAGGGAATCCCAAATAGTCACGACAATCTTGCAGTGGACTAGAAGGTGCATAGCTGATTCACTTGCGCTGCTACACATACAACATCGATTTGGGGTGATCATGCCTCTTCTGATTAGATTGTCCAGGGTCGGAATGTGATCCCACCAAAGCTCCCACATAAAGAAAGAAATCTTGAATGGGATAAACTTGTTCTAAATGAACCTTGACTGGGAATCCAACAATATTGTTAGCATAAAGGGAATGTAAGAAGGATTTAACAGAAAAACCATTCTCTTCATTTGGTAACCAAAGTCTCTCATCCATTGTCTCCCTGTTCCCCAGGCTGCAGCTCTCCAACATTGTCAATAAAGTTTCCATATCATCAATCTCCCAATCATTAAGATTTCTACAAAAGTGCATGTCCCATGAACAAGGAAGTCTTGTCCTAATCACGTGGTCTTTTATGGATCCTTCTTTGCAAGTGAACCATCGATCAATCTAGAACTTCATCTCGCCATTGTTAATCTTGAACTTTGTGAGGCTTTGCATCAAGTCCATACCCTTGTGGATATTCTTCCAAACCCTGCATCCCATAGCCCCCGTCGGCTGCTTACTAGTCCAGCCATTTTGATGTTCTCCGTACTTGGAAGCTATGACTTCTCTCAATAAGGAATTTCTTTCTTCACCAAACCTCCAGAGCCACTTCTTCAAGAGAGCTCTATTGATAGATCTGATTGGTCTAAATACCAGACCTCCTTTGTCCAAAAACATGCATATCGCTTTCTAGCTCACTTAATTATTCTTTCGTGCACCATGTTCAGTTTGCCAAAGAAACTTCTATTTCTTTTTCTCAATCAAATTTGAAACAGACTTTGGAGTAGCATAGAGAGATATAATACAAAGACAGGCTTGAAAGGACGCTTCTCAAGAGAACTAACTTACCTCCTTTGGATAGTTACCTCCTTTTCTAGCTGGTGAGCCCCATCCAATTTTTTGATGACCGGGTTTCAAATGGATTTTGAGGATAGTTTGGCTCCCAAAGGGAGGGCCAAATAGGTGGTGGAAGAGGCTCCACCTTGCAACCCATCATTTGGGCCATCACTTCTATATTAGCTACATCCCCTACTGGTAATAGTTTGGATTTCCTTAGATTTACTTTCAGCCTAGACACTGCTTCAAAGATAAGAATGATGCATCTTAAACAACAAAGCGCTTCTGGATTATCGTCGAGAAGGAACAAAGAGTCGTCAACAAATTGGATGGATGATACCTTAGAGCCCCCTTTCTTAGGAGAGAACCCTTCCAGCATCCCACAAGCTTCACCTTTACAAACCATCCTGCTTAGTAACTCCATTACTATGATGAATAAATAGGGTGAAAGCGGGTTGCCTTGGCGAAGGCCTCTGCTACATTTGAAAAAACCTTTAGGGGATCCGTTAACCATGATAGAGAAGGTAGGAGAAGATGCACGTATTTTGATCAAGTTTCTCCAGTGCTAACCAAACCCCATCTTTTGCAAAGCATTGTCTAGGAAAGACCAATTAACGTGGTCATAAGCTTTCTCTAAATCAATCTTGCAAACCAGTCCCGGAATGTCCCCTTTAATTCTAGCATCAATGCATTCATTGGTCACCAGGGAGCAATCTAAGATCTGTCTTCCCATTACAAAGGCATTCTGTGACTTCAAGATCACATGGGGGAGGATGACCTTGAGCCTTAGAGCTAGAATCTTGGAAAGGAGCTTGTAGAGACACCCCACAAGACTGATGGGCCGGTAATCCTGAATCTTAGAAGCCCCTTCTTTCTTTGGAATTAGAGAGATGAATGTAACACTTAAACTCCTGCACCATTGATCCCTGGAAAAGAAGGTTTCTAATGTCGCTACAACATTAGCCCCTACCACATCCTACCAATCCTTCAAGAATTTGATAGGGAAACCGTCCGGGTTCGGGGCTTTATCATCCTCCATATTTTTCAAAGCTAACATTACCTCCTCTTCTTGAAGAGGCCTCTCAAGCCATTTTTGCTAGTCCATGCTGATAACATCATACTTAACACCTTCAATGATTGGGTGAACAGGATAAGGATCTGTGAAAATATTCTTGAAATACTCTTTGATAGCATCATGAATAGTGGTAGCATCATAAATCCACCTCTCACCCACCTTAAGCTTCCGGATTGTATTGATGGATGATCTTAGGCAAGCCATCTCGTGGAAAAGCCAAGTATTCCGATCTCCCTATTTCAACCATGATGCCCTAGATTTTTGTCTCCACGAGATCTCTTCCATCTTCAAAAACTTAGAATATTCTGATTTGGCCTCAGCTTGAATTGCCTTGTTGATCTCTTCCATAGGATCACTCTGGCATTTATATTTATTTATTTTTATCAATACCAATTTATTTATTGATATTGTGCATAAATTTAATATATTGAACTTATTGAAAATATGTCATTTGTTCTATTTAGTGGTTATATATGGAAATAATATTGTGGATGCGGCTAAAATCTATTATGTGCATACATTTTTTGCATGACGAGCTTTCTAATTATTTTAAAATGTAAAAAGGTTTTGTAAAATTATAATTTTCTTTTTTATAACAAAAAATAAGTTTATTTTATGAGAAAGTAATTGTGTATATATTCTACTTCTAAGACACATAACGTAGGGTTCCGGTCATGGACTTCTGAAATGACTGGCTTTGGTCGCAGGCGGTGGGATTGCCCTCCTTGGGTGGGTCCCAACTTCGGGGGTGTAACCGGGAGATTTTTTGGTTCTTTGAATGGCAATAGTGAGGATGTGGGGTTCTCTGGTCGACGCGAGAGACGAAGTCAGAGTGGTCCACCTTCTGAGAGTGGTCCCTGGTATGGGACATGAGATAAGAGCAGCAGGGGATATTCGTGGGAGGGGTTTAGAGTGGGTGACGGAGGTGAGAAGAATGCTAAGGAGAATAGGGATGGGAGACTAAAGAGCTATAAAGATGCGGTCACTGCCACTCTAGAGTGGCCGGCCGGTGACAAATCTTTGGTGAAGGAACATGGGGAGGTGAAGGTTCTCTCATTTACGGGTTAGTCCTTAGAACCGCGAAAGGAAAGGCTTAAGGCGTGTCTGGTTGGAAGGGCCATCGGCAACAACCCTAGCGCATCTGTGCTTAGGCAATGGGGAAAGAAAGTTTGGTGTAGCAGGGGGGACCTGAAGGTGAGACGCTTGGTGAAGGGTCTATTTCTGTTTTACTTTCCATCTGTTGGGGAGGCTAAGAGGGTTCTCAAAGATGGGCTTAAAACTTGGGATGGTGGGGGTTTGTTGCTGGATGTGTGGCATTTGACGGCAGGGTGCATGATGGAGGGGGTTTTTGTGTTCCAACGGCAAGAACCTGAGGAAGGGGGTGGATTTGGGTGTTCGGTCTCCCGGTTCACTTTTGGGGGAAGAATACCTTCGTAAGAATTAGAGAGCTATGGGGGGGTTCTGATTGGTGATGCGGAGCAGGAAGATGACTCGATCGTGTGGGTGAAGCTTAGGGTTCTTCATCCAGAGCTAGCGCCGAAGTTTGTGTGGTTGGATGATGGTGTCTTGGCGTTCAAGGTAGCTTTGTGGAGGTCTCTGCTCTTCCCACTTATATTTTGACATTGGTAATGTGGAGGGAGGTGAGAACTAGTCGGTGTTTAGGTGCTTCCGGTGACTCTAGGGCTACCTTCGAACGGAGGACAACTGGTGACGGTCCAGACTCTGATAGCGACAGGGACACCCAGTCGGTCAGGATTCGCCCTGCCGTTTCCTTTAGGGGTGGGTTTCATGAGGAATTTCAATTGACTCAGGATTAGGGGTGGCTCGACCGGGGTAGGGCAAACCATACTGAGGCATTGCCAAGTAGAAGGATGCCTAAGGTGTATAGGTTGGGCTGAGGCAGGTTTGTAGAGCGAATGAATACAAGGCGTGTTCGGGCTGGCAGTTATGGGCCGTGGATAGGGAGGCCCAAGGAGGGCAAGGTTAGTCGTGATCATTCGCTAATGCGAATCCCTGGGCCGAGGGGTGGTGCTAGGCTGATGGAAGGGGCTTGTATGGGCGTTGGGCCTAGGCCCAGGGAGTGGGCCAAGGAGAAGCCCCATGCTAATGGACAGGCTCATGGAAAGCAGGCTTTTAATCAAGTGGGTTTCGTATCCAAGCCCACTTCGAAAAGGAGGAGTCATAAAAGTGCTGAGGGCCCCCTTGCAAGGGAGGTTAAGGCGGAAGCTGCTACCTCTCGAAGGGGGAGGCCGATGAAGACCCAAGAAGTGTGCTTTGGTTGCGGGAAGGAGGTCCATCAACGCCGCAAGTCTCGAGTATGACAATACCAAGCATGTATCGTGGTCTTGCCATGACCAGAAATTCTCAGTGGCTCGATCTTGTCTTCGCAATGAATAGAGCTGGTAAAGGAATTGTTATACATGATTGTGATGGTGGGGGTGATGTAAACAAATTGTCGGAGGTTTTTGGAAAAGGTAATGCTACGGCCCTCTCCCTTGATTACATCGACAAAGTGGAGGAGGAGCTGGGGGATTTTAGGCAGGTTTTCTACAGTGGTTCTCTGGGCAGGGACGCCGTCAGCGTAGGTGCAGGATGTAGTCAGTCTTGCTCTCGTGACTTTGAGCCCATGGAAGTGGCGACAAATGTAGCTGTTTATTTAGTTCACTGTGAGGAAGGGGCCAGGAGAAGCGTTGCTAGGGGGATTTGTCCACAGAGTGCTCCTCCTAGTTTGGGGGTGATTGGCTAATGGATGTTGGGGTGGAGGATTCAGTTATTGAGGTAGATCCTATTCTAATGCTCCCACCCTCGCCTCACTTGATTTGGGTCCTAAAAAAGGTAGTTGAGGTTAAGAGAAGGTTGGGTTATTCTTTTAAAGGAATCGAGCAATGAGTAGAGGATTTATTTTAGGATATTGAGAGGAGAAGAAGCTGGAGCCCTAGGCGGCCTAAAGGCAACAACAGGAGAGCTCTTACCAAGCGATCGGACTGGGAGCTGAGGAATCTTTACTCTAGTATTCAGTATGATAGGGTGGATCGAGGTAGAGAAAGAAGGAGGGGGAGACAAGGGAAGGTTCAGTCTGTGTCCTATGATGAAGACGAGGTTTTGTATCTGGAATGTTAGGGGGCTCGGGACGGAAGAGAGGAGGTGGGTAGTGAAGGACTTGCTGAAGAGGTGGAAGTTTAATGTTCTCTCTCTATAAGAGACCAAGCTTCAAAAGATTAACAGAAGGATGTCGTTGGATTTATGGGGGAGACACTTTTGATTTCATTCACAAGCTGGCGGTTGGTAAGGCAGGGGGATTCTTGTGGCGTGGAATTTTGTGCTTTTTGAGGTGCTTGATTCCAGAATTGGAGATTTTTCGGTTTCCATTTTGGTTAAAAACAAGGACCAATTGGAGTGGGCCTTTTTGGGTGTCTATGGCTCGTGTGAGTATGACGATTTCGGGTTGCTCAAGCAGGAGTTGGTGAGGGTGTGGGAGGATTGGGGGGTGCTGTGGTGTGTAGGGGGAGATTTTAACGCCATCCGTTTTCCTGGAGAGCGGGTGGGTACATCCCATATGACCAGCCAAATGAGATAATTTAATGACTTTATTTAGAAGTTTGATATGGTGGATTTACTGCTTAATGGGGCATTTTTTACTTGGAACAATCACCAAGACCACTGGTTTCTTTTATCCTTTGACTAGATGGAGGTAGTTCCGCAGTTGATTCAAGAAGCTCTCCCAAATGTAGGCTCTGATCATATTCCAATCATTCTTCGCCCCTCTCCTTCGATGCTTGGTCCTCAGCCGTTCAAGTTTGAGCTCATGTGACTTGAGATTCCGGGCTTTTGTGATAAACTCAAGTTGTGGTGGTTAGGGTTTGTGGTGGAAGACACTGTTAGCTTTATTTTTGCTCAAAAATTAAAGCTTCTTAAGGATTGTATTATGAGATGAAAAAGCGAGGTTTTCGGGGGAAATTGCTTCAGAGGAGGAGGTAGTGTTTGAAGAAATTGGAGGAGCTTCAGAGGAGCAGGTTTGGAAATTGGAGGCAGAGCAGTATACAATAGGTTGTTAAAAATGGAGGAAATTTTGTGGAAGCAGAAGTCCAGAGTTGCTTGGCTTAAGGAGGGGGATAAAAAATACAAATTTTTTCCATGTGATGGCGAACCTCAGGAGTTCATCCAATTAAATCAACAAACTGTTTATTGAGGGGGAGTGAAGTTATGACCAGGGGCAGATTCGGGAAGAGATTGAGCAGTTTTACTCTAAATCTTTATTCTGATCTGGTTCCTTGTCGTCTGGTTTTGGAAGGAGTTGTGTTTGACAACATTAGTGAGGAGCAACGGTCTTGGATGGAGAGACTTTTTTTCGGAGGGGGAAGTGAAGAGGGCTTTGTCTAGTTTGGAGGATAATAAGGCTCCGGGTTCGGATGGTTTTCTAATGAAATTCTTGAAAGTTTGTTGGGATGCGGTAGACAAGGATGTGATGGCAGTTTTTGAGGGTTTCTTCTCCAAGGATCAATGGTTTTTCTTACTTTGATCCCGAAGAAGAAAGGAACTTCTCGGCTCAAAGACTTTAGGTCAATTAGCTTGGCGGGATGCTTGTATAAATTGGTAACGAAGACTTCAACGATTCGGCTTAAGGAATGCATCTCAGTAGTTATCTCCTCTTCTCAGAATGCTTTCCTCCCTGGGAAGCAAATCATGGACTGTTATTATTAGCAAATGAGACCATTGATGTGAAGAAAAAGGCGGATTAGGAAGGTATTGTTTGCAAAATCGATATGGAGAAGGCTTACAACCATGTGAGTTGGGGTTATCTGGATTGGGTCCTTGGCCAGATGGGTTTTGGTGATAAGTGGAGAAATTGGATTAAAATTTGCACTTCTTCTGCCTCTTCTTCGGTGCTTGTGAATGGTGTCCCTAAAGGTTTTTTCAAAGGCAGTCGAGGGTTGTGTCAAGGTGATCCTCTTTCTCCTCATTTGTTCATTCTGGGGGTGGAGTTGTTGAGTAGAATGGTTACTAAGGCGGTAGATGTGGGCCTCATTGAAGGTTTCTCAGTGACAAGGGATGGGCCGTTAGTTCCCTTCATTTAGTATGCTGATGATTCTTTGTTCCTATTAAAGGTGGAGGTGGAAGGCTTGAGAAACTTCAGATGTATTTTGCTTATTATGGGAGCGGCTTCTGGTCTGAAGGTGAATTGGGCCAAGTCTTTGGTTAGTCTTGTTGGTGGTGGTCCTACTATCGAGGAAATTGTTTTCATTTTGGGGTGCGATGTTACTCCCCTGCCTATCACATATCTTGGGCTACCTCTGGGTGTTAAGGCCACTTCAAAGGCAATTTGGAACCCGGTGATCGAAAAATTTGGGCAAAGACTATCTAGTTGGAGAGGGCGGTATCTTTCAAAGGGTGCCAAGTTGGTTTTACTGAAGAGTGTTCTTGCTAGCATGTCTGCGTACTTTCTGTTTGTGTTCCTTGCCCCCGTGCTCCATTATTCATCAGCTGGATCATCTTCAAAGGAACTTTCTCTGGGGATCTTCCTTGGAGGGGAGGAAAATTCATTGGGTGGGGTAGAAGGAAGTCTATAGGCCGACGGAACAAGGGGGATTGGGAATTTAGTCTCTTAAGACTGCAAATAGAGTTCTTCTCAATAAATGGCTATGGAGGTTTGGGGTCTTTAGGGATGCCATTTGGAGAATAGTGGTGGCGGCTAAGTATGGGGAAGATCAGATGGGCTGGACTTCCAGAAACCTGTGTGGGCCAGTGGGATGTAAGGTGTGGATGGGCATTCATAAAGGGTTGGCGCAATTTAGCCGATTCTTGAGTTATCGTGTTCACAATGGTGATAAGGTAAGGTTTTGGCAGGACCCTTGGTGTGCTAGAGAGCCTTTGGCGGTTCAGCTCCTGTCGTGCTATGATTTGGCGGTGGATAAGTTGGGCTCGGTTCGTGACCACTTGATTAGAGCCAGGGCGTTTTGCTCTTGGTATATTCAGTCCTGTAGGAATCTGAATGCTTGAGAAATTAGGGAGATGAGTCAGTTGTTGGAATTGTTGGAAGGGGTGGAGCTCAGAAATTTGGAGTCCCTGGATGTTTGGGCTTGGAGCCTCGACACGGAGAAAGGCTTTACGGTCCGTTCTATGTATAGTGCTTTATGTCCTCCGGCGGTGCTTAACTCCCCAGCGAAGTGAGTTTGAAACAACCTCATCCTGCTGAAGGTTTCATTCCTTTTATGGTAACTATGGTGGGACAGAGCGCCTACTCTCGACAAGTTGATAGTTAGGGGTTTGTATACTCCTAATTGGTGCTACCTTTGCAAGTCAGATGCGGAATCATCTGGGCATCTCTTCATTCATTGCCCATGGGTTATCCCTTTGTGGAGTTTCTTTTTAGGCCGTTTTGGCGTGGCATGGAGTCAGCCGGGAATTGTGAGATCGCTTTTTGATTGTTGGCAGGCCCAAAAGGTGCTTGTTGGGAGTCCCTTAGGCAAGCAGATGTGGCTGATAATCTCTGCCGCCATTTGTTGGGTGGTTTGGGAGGAGAGGAATGGGCGGACGTTTGAGGACATGGCTCGTGTCCCCTGTGGGGTGATTGACGCTATTTTGTCCAGGTTGTATGACTGACTATATGTTGGTCGGGAGGAGTCATCCTTTTGCTCTTAGGTCTTCGATTGGGACCCCATTATTATGTAGCCGCCCTTCTTCTAGGGTTTGTTTTGTCAGCATTTCTCATGCTATTTTGTTCTTGATTTTTATATAATTACCTTATCTTTTTCAAAAAAAAAAAAAGTTGTGTAGATGTAATATGACAAGCTACAAGTCATCTTTGCATCCATTTGTTACCCTATCGGTATTTTAATTCTATGTTTCAGGGAAAAAATATTTTTGATTACAAAAGTAAATTTTACAGGTTTAGTATGAAGAACTCATTGTGATGCAGCACAATAGAGATGATACCAAAGCTTGATGTAGAATGATAGCAAGAATAAAGTTAAAGAACAAAAAATTGAATTTTAATCACACTTAAACTAATCAAGATTTAATGAAATAGAAGAAATTTGATTAGAGAGATTGAAACAAGAAAAGATGGAAGAAAGAAACTCAAAGGTCAATTCTATAATTTCTGGGTAGAAACTCAAAATTACCAAAATACCCCTGATTGTGCGTAAAAAAAATCTAAAAATTTGCAGGATGATTCTGACCTCTATAAGGAATATGTGTACCAAATTTCATGTAATTCCGACAAGTCTAGCTATATAAAATTATATAAACTTTTAGACTATAGAATCGTGAAATTCAAGAAACCAGAAAATTAGATGTAAAAGATGGATCAAGAACAATATGAAATTAAAGAAAAACTTCAATAAACTTGTATTGATGGTAAGTAGATTGATCAATGAACAAAACCTTAAAATAAAAAACAAGAAAATATAAGAATGGAAGGGCAATCTCTACAGTTCAAGAAACAACAAGATTCAAATTCTTGAATTAAATAACAACCAACGATAAAGAAAAGAAAAAAATAAATAAAAGATGATAAAAGAAGAAAGAAGAAGAAGAAGAAGATAGGAGTACCTTGAGGAAATCACCAACCTCAACTCGAAATTCACCAACCAAGCTCAAACCAGCCACCAAAGTTTGAAGAGAGAAAACCCTTCAACCGTATGGAGAAGAAAACCCAAGAGAACTCTTTTTTTTATTCATGTGGGTTACAAACATATATATAGACATTATATGCCAATCTTTCCAATTCCCACTCTAACTAAATTTTCTAAATAAATGAAACTCTCTAAAATAACTAAAATCCCGGTTTTAAGTGATACCTACCAGTATTTTGGTCATTACTTTCCTAAATCACATGGGATTCTCAAGATCTTGGTATCGTTGGAAATGTAATTGAATAACCTTTCAAATGGCACCAAAACAAGCCCAAACGGATCAGTTTTAAGTTTTAACCCTCTAAAATATGACCTAAAGAGAAAAAATGGGATTACAACTTTGATTTAAAGACTCCTAATTACATACTCAAGAATCTCAACACATACCTAAAAGATAAGAATAATGATAATCCTAACATAAAATCAAATAAAAGCTAATTAAATCAGCTCCAAGATGCTCCATATGTCCCCCACTTGGCTGCCACAAGGATCGCACGTGTGGGTCCCACTTAGGCTTCCATGTCCACATCAAAATGATTACATCTTAAGCCCCAAAAGCATGCCAACTTCTTAGCCTTGGAGCAGATGTTGAAGGCCTGCTCACTATATCCCTCAAACACTCTTCCTTCTTTAAGGTCATAGTTGTGTCTCTCTTGAGATGATTAACTTAATCATGTATTTCTCTTCCTTCCCAATTTTTTTTCTTTCCTTCTTTAAGGTCATAGTTGTGTCTCTCTTGAGATGGTTGACCTGAGTTAAATGTTTTTTTGTCTGATGTGTTTGGTACTTCATAATATAAAAATTAAAGTACTGAAAAAAACAAGACATACGGTGCTTACTGTTAGACATGGATACAGCTATCTGATATAGCTTTTAGGAAAGTGAAAAAAGTCCTTTAGTCACTTTTCTTAATGACTTATTTTTGGGGATCATATCTGTTTAACTTGATTTTAGTAATCATTAAAAAAAATTCTTCAGTTACCTATCCAATGAAACCAAAATCTTGCAAGTCCGGATAAAGGAGGAGGGTGGCGTCAGGTTGAGAGCCGGCCTTAATAAACTACTCAAACCTTAAACATGAATCCTGA
>JAOXJP010000017.1:6236180-6250240 GCA_025762735.1 Platanus orientalis
TCCATGCTCTATTAATCTTATGCATTGTATACTTTTAGTACATTGTTACATTTGGAGTTCTTAATGTCATGTTGCAAGTTCATAATTGCATTTTTTCGTTGCTCAATGTTTTTGTTGGATATCAATAATGAATGCATGTAAATAATTAAATATAACTTGCTTTCTTGTTACTTAGTAATTGTAGATTATTGCCATGTATGATGTGTTTGTGTACCTGTGTCATACCCTGTTGGTGTATCCGTATTAGTCAAGTCCCTGCATTCGGGTTGGATGACTTGACTCCTAGACACATCTTCACCCACACCCAAATCCATGCAACATAGTTTGCTGCAAGGATATGGGGAACATGTTTTCTTGGATTGGAACCATGGTTTGGTCAATGGAGAACTTTTCTTATTCTTTTAGTTTTTGGGAAGCCGGGAAGGGAGCATCTTTCCAGCAAACAGGCCTTGAGAAGCCCAACTTTGTCAATGCCATCCATGTTCCTTTTAGACACAAAGTGGATTCTGTTTTCCCTTGCTTTATTCTTGACAAATGTGGTGCTTCCGCTGCAGCCAAATTTACCTTTTAGATCTTTTATTTCCTCAATAAAATTATCTGCCCATTTTATTCCCATAGGCTACTATCAACACATGGCAGTGTTGGAAAGCCAGCTCCTCCAATGGTGGAAGCATCTGTTTTGGCTATAGTTTTGGTTGAAATTATCAGAGTTGACCATGTTGTTCATAGGGATCATTTAATAGATCTTTGAAGAAAATGAAGGTGCTACTCACCTCTCATTCATTCCGAGATGGTTCAGATTCTCCAAGTTTTTGGTGTTGATTGGTTGTTTACTAGAGATTTGATGGATATCATGCTGGTTACTCATGTGTCTATGGAGAGGGGGTTGCTTCAAATTTTGCATGGTTGGGGAGTTTGGAAGAAATAGACAGCCAGAAGATGTGAAGACCAGGCTTACGTTTGGTTTGCTAGTGTTGTAAAAATGATTGTACTGAAATAAATGTTTATCTTTAAGCAATTTGTCATTGTAGAATGGAAGACTTTGGGAGCAGTTGGGAGGAAATTTGATAGAGCTGAGAGATAAAGAGGAAAACCTCTCCTATTAAATGAAGTTCAGAAAGTGGATTTGTTAAGTTCAATTTTGGTGGAGGCTCTGCAGGCAACCTGGGGATGGTGGAGATGAGATGTGCTTTTAGGATTGCTGAGGTGAGATTCTTAAAGCTGTTTCCTGTTCCATCAGTTCTATGGTTGCTAAAAAAGAGAAGCTACAGGCCTATATTTGCAAGGATAGATGACAATTGATCTTTGTTGTTGTTGGTTGAGGAAGATTTGTCTGAAATAATTCTTGGGTTTAATTTTGTGCATTTTAAGAGAATAATGGTCTGGGCTACTCCTTGGGAAAAATTTGTGAACAGATCCTCTTTTGTATATAAGGAATTAAGGCTTTGTAATTTTTTTGTTCTTAAATATTTCCTGTTACATATAAAAAAGTAATGGTCAATTCTAAAGTTCGCTATCAGAGGAGAAAACTTGCTGATTTGTCCTCCATCCCCAGGTGGACTTGGATTGCTTTGCATTCTGACTTCATGCTTTAATTTAAGTACCACATAGAGCTACCCCTTCCATTCTTTTGGCCATACTCACCCACAAATCAAGCAGCTTATTTTATTGATTTTTCTTAATATAGCATGTCTTTATCTCTGTTGCTTCAGATTTATTTAATTTTTATTATTTGAGCCTGCCATGCAAGGATTAAAGGAAAAAGTTGTTATGGTTTAGGGGTTGTTGTGTATGAATATGAGTTGAAGATTGGATGGGGTAAGTCTGTTTCTCTTCCAGCACAAGCCTTGCCTGCTCCACCACCAGGACAGATGGCCATAAGGAGTAAGGAGGTTGGTTATGATTTCATCATTTACAACCTTGTTTTTCCTCTCTTTCCCTTCCTCTTTGAATGCTTTGAGATGATTTTTTTTTAGGGGAATCACCCTATCTTATTGTCTTTGATAATCTTGACATGAAATAAAGTTTATGGTCCAAGTTTTCTTGTAAGAATTTTTATTTTGATTATTTTAATGCTCATAGATTATTGTGAATGACAGGGTGGCACTGTGATCTTATCTGGTCCTGATGGCCCTCCCATTACATCCGTGACTAATCAGAGCTCCGAGCTGGTAGGTCAACTGAATTTTTTTGAATTCCATTCCTGTTAACTTTGTTTTATTTTATTAGTATTATAGAGTTATGTGTTTTTTGCCTATCTACTCATGACATGAAAAGGAAGTTATAGGTTATTATTTTTGTATCACTAATAGGCTTGTATCACCATTGCGTTGGTGCAATGGTAGTGGCTTGGGCTGTCAGAAAACACAGGTTTGAGTCTGGTGAGCAGCCACTTTGTGCAAAAAAGCCAAAGGTTAGGTCTGTTTCGTGTCCACCCCTCCCAGCACCCCTTGATTATGGAATTGGCTCTGGTTAATGACCTTCATCACTAATAGGCTAGTATTATGTCCTTAACATGCTAAGCCGTTTCCATTATTCCGATATTTACATTTGTGTATTGTTAACTCAAACCAAACAAATGTTTATATTTGTTTGTTATCATGGCGATGCAGTATGAGGTTGAATCCCACTATTACCACGATGCATTTACTTGGTATTTAAAATGTTTTGTATTATGTAAGGATTTGAAACAACTTCTTGTCCTTGACCTTTGGTTCACAACATATAAATTCGATGTAGGATGGGGTAGGGTTCCACAGCCACAGGAGTGGGCTCTTGGAATAGGATTTTGGGTTGGTTGAAGCTTGGGGTCTAGGGTTTTTTAACACACATTTTAAGGCTGACATTTGGGAGAACCAAGGTTTCCAAGGAAAAATAGTGGATTTAAATGATGTTGTCTAGGGTTATGGGAGTAAGGCTATTAATCCTACAGAAGGGCTCGATTGTGTCTATTTTTTTAATGATGATATGAAATGATTTTATTGAGAGAAGGGAGTATCCCTTTAAAATATACAAGACCTTAACACCCCCCCCCCCCAAAAAAAAAAAAGGAAAGAAAAAAAAAGGAACAAGAAGAAATGAAAGCAAAAGAAATAAAGAAACAATACCACCCCTCTGCTTATACCCTATTACATGGTTCCAATGTCTTAAAAGCCCCCCATTTTGGATATTATCACAGAATACCAGATATTCCTTTGCCCTCTTGTAGATTTTAAAAGAAGGGTTCCCCTTTTGCCAAAAAGTGAAGAAGGTCATCTCCACAGCTATGAAGAAGAGTAGCTAAACATTGAGAGAGGGTGGGGGGGACCCAGTCCATTGCAAAGTGCCCATCATTCTATACATACCTCCCTAGCAAAGGGGCAATGGACCAGCGTGTGTGCTCCTGATTCCCCACCTTGGTAACATAACAGGCAGATATTGGCTGGGTATATACCTTATTTTTATCTGATTATCCATTGCTGAGATGTTCCCTAATACCACTGTCCACATGAAATGAACTTTAGAGGGTCTTCATGGTATATGAACTTCTTGGGATGTGTCCAACTTCTTGAAGCAAGTTTGCACTGAGAATTCTCTTCCCAGTCCTGGTTTCCATATTCTCTTATCTGCTGCCTCCAAAGATATGTGATAATCCTCCAATCTGCTCAACATCCTTTCCATCTCTGGTATCTCCCAGTCAAGCATCATTCTCCCCTAGGGAAGTTTGGCACACGATGATGATGGACTTTGACATGATGTGGATTTTCCCCCTGATCTCCCTTCTCTTCTCGCTAGCTGGAGGAATATAGTGTTTTCAATCTTAGGCAAGCAGATTTGGAGGCTGGTTCCGGCAGCCACATGTTGGTCTTTGTGGGAAGGGCACAACAACCGGATGTTTGAAAATTATGCCAAGCTGCCTTTTATGGTTTATAAGAAGGCGAATGGTGTAAAGGGTAATTACTTGGGTAATGGGGGTATCTGAGAAGACAGTAGGACAATGTCATAGGGATTTAAGGGACAGGTTTTTTTAGGCTGGCTTACCTTCTTTTGTGGTTTCTTCGTGCTTAAGGGATTTCTCATCCCTTTTGTTTTTTTACTCGTATTCTCCCTTCTCTCTAATATATAAAGTTTTTTCTTCTCCAAAAAAAAAGCTTTCCCAAAATAGTCCTCCAAACCATCTCATTGTTTGAAGAGGACAAATAATTCACTACATTGGCCTTTTTGTTTGCGGCTATAGAATAGATCTTTGGAAATGTGTCTATCATAGAAGTTTCCCTTCACCATCTATCCTCCCAAAGATGGATATCGCTCCCATTCCCACTTATATCTGATCCCTTGGTGAACTCCTGGTAGAAGTTTTTTTTTATTTTTTGAGAGTTAAAAGTGAACTTTATTAGAAAAGCAAAGGAAGAAACAAAGAAGAACCTAACAGAGGCCAAGCCACAAGTTCACAAGATGAGTGAACCGGAAAAAGCAAGGCACATGCACAGACAAACAAGAAAAACCAAACAGCCAACAACCAACCTCAAAGGAAACTACACAATCACAGACCATAAACCCATCCCAATCAGACATATCAAACCCAATAAAAAAGAAGTCTGTAAGCTGTCAGACAAGTCCTGTCAAAAGGCATATAAATGTCATCAAATGTTCTAGCGTTTCTCTCCTTCCAAATGGTCCAACAGATGACCCCTGGTAGAAAGGACCAAATACGTTTGGGAAGGCCCTTCCAGGGCATGGATCCACCACCCAGAAATTAGATCGTTGAAGTGTTGAACTTTAATGAAAAGACCCAAGAGAAGTGTAAAGAGGAGAGGAAGAAGTTCCACAATTTCATAATACCTTTCCAAACTTCCCTTTTTAAAGTCCTAACTGTTCCAAGTTCCATACCTTACGGCCACTTCTTCTCCATAGACTTTCTCTTTCCTTCCCAAGCCTTCACAACCATTTACAATGCAAGACCTTTTCATTACCATCACCCTTTTCAGCTCCATACCTTTTTTGCTTTTTGGAGTGCACACTTTTTTCCAAGCCTACTAAGTGCTGGCTATATGCTCCTTCCTATCACATCCAAAGATAATCTCTCTGGACAGTTTTAATTTTTTTGTTATCTTGGAGAAAATAACAAACAGGGACGTGAAATAGACTCGAACACTAGTCATCGGAAGCTGACCCACCCTACATCCCAAAATTTTAAACCAACCTTTCTAAGGTTACCACCACTTCCACTACCACTAATGAATTCTAAGAAAAATCTACTCTGAGCACTGAGACAGCCTCAAAGCGTCTCAGAGTGAATTTTGGTGATGTGGTGTTAAGGTTTGGTGAGGAGGAAGAAGAAGAGAGTATTTGGGGAGGAATAATATGTATGGAGAGTTATGAGATACTCTCACATACTTTTATATATGAGAAAATGTGAGGATACAATAATACATGAGTACGAATACATATTTACAAGTATACCCCTATGCAACACTGAAGACATTTGTACTCTTACATTTGTGTATTTAAGTGTACTCTTACATTTGTGTATTTAAGTGTACCCATATGCAACAACACTCCCCCTCAAGTTGGTATTTAGATATTACACATACCAAGCTTAACAAACATTGAGAAACTATGACTATATAGGCTTTTGATAACAAGTCAGCTAGCTGGTCTTTTGTTTTCATAAAAGGAATATATATATATATGTTTAGTCTGAAGCTTCTCCTTAATAAAATGTTTGTCAACCTCAATGTGTTTGGTCCTATCATGTTAAACAGGATTGTGAATGATGTTAATTGCAATGTTATTATTACAATACAAACCCATGGGACCTTGGGAACTATGTTCCAATTCTCTTAGACCAGAAATCCATAGTTACTCACAAATCTCATGTGTCATGGTTATAAATTCAGCTTTTGCACTTGATCTTGTCACAATTGGTTGTTTCTTTCTTCGCCATGAGCCGAGCTGCCCAGCTCAGCTCAGTCTCATCACATGAAAGCAAAGCTCAGGCTTCGCTCGCCAACCAGCCAGAAAAAAGGCCCAACATCCTAATAGCCCATTAACCCAATTTGTCTTTTTTGAGCATTACTTTTTTCATATATATATATATATATATATATCTTACAAAAATAACCAAACTGTAATTTTAGTGAGCCAAGCTTTTAGCAAGATAAGCTTAGTGAAGCTCGGCTCAAGCTCACTTAGAAAACAAGCTCAAATCCAGGCTTCGGCTCGGTTCATGATAAGTTGAGCTCCAAGCTTAACCGAGCTAGCTCGGTTCATTGCCACTCCTAACAATACCCAAACATGGACTTCTATAAGATACAAACCTTGCCCAATTTGCATCAGTAAAGACTTCCATCCGGAGATCATTCGACTTGACATATAAGAGTCTTTGACTTGGACTCTTTTTTTCAAGTATTGAAAAATACTGTATGCTACTTCCAGATGCTTTATAGTGGGAGAATGTATAAACTGACTGACAACAACAACATAAGAAATGTCAAGTGTAGTCAAGGTCAAATAGATCAATTTCTTCACCAATATCTAATAACGATCTATATCAATAAGCCGGATTACCTTCATCTGCTTGAAGGTGATGATTAAAATCAATAGGGTTCTCACAAGGTCTGCATCCCAACATATCAGAGTATTGAAGGAGATCTAACACATACTTGTGATAATGATAAACCATTCTTGGATCCAGCAACTTCAATGCCAAGAAAGTATCTAAGATGTCCTAAGTCTTTGATCTCAAACTCCTTTTCCAAAAAACTCTTCAAGTTATTAATCTCACACTAATATCACTTGTAATTACAATGTCATCCACATTTTTAATAAAAGTTGTCACCTTTCCCTTTTGATGCTTGATGAAGAGAGTGTGATCATCTTGACATTCTTTATATCCATTCTTAAGCATAGAACTACGAAACCTCTCAAACCATGCTTTAGGGGTCTTCTTAAGTCCATATAGACCTTTTTTGAGATGACATATTTTCCATTTACCAGTAGGATACTGAAATCCTAGAAGTAATCTCATGTATACTCATTCTTTGAGATCTTCGTCAAGAATTGTATTCTTGACATCAAGTTGAAGTAAAAGCCATCCCTAATTGGTTGCTATTGTATCAAAATGCCTATGGAATTAATCTTTGTCATAGGGGCAAAGGTCTCCTAGTAGTAGTCCCATATGTCACAGTCTAGCCCTTAGCTATTAATCTACCTTGTATCTCTCTATGGTACCATCAGGCTGCTACTTCATAGTAGATACCCATTTGCAACCTATAGGCTTCTTTCCACGGGGAAGGTCAACAATGTTTTAAGTGCTGCTTTTTTTTTTAATTCTAATTTTAATTTATCATCAAGGCCTTCATTTCCTCTTCCATTGCTCTCCTTCACTATGGTTGAGATAGAGCTTGAGACACATTGCATTAAATGGAAACAAAGGACAAGGAAGTGTAGAAAGCTCTAAATATGAGAGACAAAGAATAGCACCCATGGTTAGCAATGGGATGTTTGGTACAAGAATGGTTACCGTTCCTAAGAGCAATAGGAAGATGAGAATCATCAGGAGTGGAGGAAACAATAATTGGGGAAGTAGAGATGGGTTTGAAAGGCACATGAGAGTCAGGGTAACTGTTTTCTTTCTCCAAACAAACACTTTTGTTAAATCTTTCACCCAATTTTGGGTTGCCACTGGTTCGTTTTCCTTTTGGGCTGCCATTGGTTCCTTCTCCCTTGGCTACACACTTCTACTGATTTGTTGATGCAAACAATGAAAAGAGGCTCTTGTATGTTCCACCCCACAAGAGAGCAAGATTTAAGCTGGGTATAATGTGGAGGTTGTTTAGGTTAATTTAGGAGCTGGGTACTTTTGTAATAAGGCCAATAGTGCCAAGGGTTTTTTTAGATTTTTGGTAGTAGAGGGTAATTCTGTAATGAGGCTGAAAAGCCGAGGGTATATTGGGTAAATCTGAGCAGCTCAACATCTGGGTTTTTGGCTTTATTTGGAGTCTCAAAAGTCAGCAAAGTGGGCCCCAACGCATGCTGGTCAACAGCTCTTATGTTAGTTGGTTTTGGCAGTTTAAATTTTAGAAAGTCATAAGTTAGAAAGAGTCCTAGTTGTTTTAAGTTCCAATTTTTGAGTTTTGGGGTCTATAAAAGAGTGGTCCACGACATGTGCAATTCAGTTAATGATGAATTAAAGATTTTTATTGGGTCGTTGAGTTTATCCCTCTCCTTTTAATCTCCCTCTTCCTAGGTGCTGCTGTGAGGAACACTAGGGTTCCCCTAGTCTATCTTCTACCTCTTCTTCTCTTCTTCTATCTATCAATTCAATCTCATTCTTCTACTGCCTTCTTCATTCTCCTGCTATTCCCTTTCTTTCTTCTTGCTTCAATATCATCACAATCCACAAGTACAAATGCTGAAAGTTGCCTGACAGTACCCATGGCTGGAGCTTCCTAGAGTTCAAATTGCACAACCCTAGTGAAGGTATTTGGATCTTAACTCTTCAGGTTTTTATCATTATTCCCATCCTTATATAAGTCTACAAAATCCTCTCAAAATTCTCTTAAAAATTCCATGTTTCTTTCCCTATTGGTTCCTTGTTTCATGTTTTAAAACAGAATTTTCAAGTTCCTGTACTATTGAAATTCCCCCCTAGAAATCCCTCTTTTCTATGTTTTTCTTTTAGGGTTTTTCTTCGCATCTAATCCCCTAAACTCCTCTTCAATCTTTCTCCATTCTACTTAGTTTCTAATTAGGAAAACCCTCTCTGTTTAAGGTCAACTCCATTAAAGTAACACTGCTGATTTGTTTTCTTATAATTTTATACACTTATATTTATCAGAATAAGCTGAAATTTATTGTGGTGATACATTAGAGACTCATCTAACACCCTGCCAAGCTGCAGATATTTCTGACGTGTCTGCAGGGGTATTTTGGTAATTTCATGGTTCTACCCTGAAAATTCCTGAACCCTAAACCAGCCCCTTCTCTCTTCATTCTCTCCTTCATTCCTTATCTGTTCCTCCTAGTTCTCTTCTGATTTGATTCCCCTTCCTTTTTTCTTACCTTATTCTGAGTTTGATATTGATATTGATTGGGTGGTTTACATTCATATCTTGGATAGTTTATTTCTGTCCTAACTTCTGCAGTACATTTATTTGGGCCCACATAAGTAAGATATACTAGCTACTAGACTTCCCTACATAATTTGGTATCATTTCTTGTAATATCCTGCATCACTTGTTTTAACCATCACTATCAAAGGGGAGTATGGAGGATAGTGGAGGGAGAGACAACTCATTTTCTCCTTCACATTTACTCTCCCCCAGAAGGTGAAGCGACACAGGAGAAGAAAGATACGGACTCAAGAAAATTAACGTCCATGGAAACAATGCGCTTTCGAGTAGAGGGATGGCAACACTTGTATTCCTTTTGACTTGGAGCATACTCAAGGAAAATATACATTAGAGAGCCTTGGGATCCAATTTGGACGTATCAAACTTATGAACTTGGACATAGAAAATACAACCAAAGACTTTTGAAGGAAGAGTGGACACAATAGAAGAGTCAAAAAGAAGAGAAAGGGGACACTTGAATCCAAGGACTCAAGAGGCATGCGTTTTGTTTTTTGCTTTTCTCATTTCAGTAGGATAGGATGGGTTATTGTTTAGTTAATTTTGGAGTGGATCAGATTTATCTGAGTCGTTTTGGTTTGATTTTTGGTGGGCCCCAAGTGAAAGGTGACATCCCACAATAGAGGAGAGAAGTCCAAGTTTTGGTAAAACTTTTAATTTGAGTTATGTTCTGTGTTCTTTTGTAGGTTGATGAAGACTTAAAAATGAGAATGTAATGGAACTTTTCTGTTTTAAATGATAAAAGTTTTGCTTTGTGGGAAAGTCTATTAAAAGGGATGGGACATCCAGTCCTAACCCCAAATGAGCTTTTATTAAAAAATTCTGTTCAGTATTGATTGTGGAGGTTTCTTATTCTTTTCTACAGCTGGCCATTGGAGCCTTAGATTGAGAACTTTAGATTGAATTCCTTCTGTAAGTTCCTCTTGTTTGATTCATTTCTTGTCTACACCAATTTACAATCAATCTCATTTCTTAGAATGCATTAGTGCCTTTTGTGTCTACTTGTGCATATGGGCTTGAGGGACTGCCCTGATCAGTAAATGGATTTAATTACAGCCTAAATTGTTGAGTTGGCTGACGCATTCCACCATTCCAGTCTTTGCCAGACTTCGATAGAAAATTCTTCTCTTGAGTTATGGGTTAGGCCAACCTCTTCCTGGATGTGAGTCTTTGTAGGGCCAGCACAGCATTTTGAAATCCTATTCCTGTCTCCTGTTATTATTTTAAAGTTGGTAATGTTAAATTTGAAGACAAGAAAATTGTAGATGCCTTATATTGTTTCTGTTACTTTACATTCATTGATATTCATGTACATAGAATTAATTTGTGATTCTTACTGCGATCCTTTCTTGATGGTTGACCTTGGTGGATAGGTTCTTACTCCAAATGTCCCTGATATAATGGTTGTGCTGCCTGAGGACGATCACCTCCGCCATGTAATTGATACAATGGCTTTGCATGTTCTTGATGGAGGATGTGCTTTTGAGCAAGCAATAATGGAGAGAGGTCGTGGAAATTCGCTTTTCAACTTTTTGTTTGAGCTTGGATCGAAGGAGCATACTTACTATGTGTGGAGACTATACTCCTTTGCTCAGGTACATCCTTCAATATTCCTGATTGGACATGTCATTTACTTTTGCAAATTCAGGGTGATGAATTTTCTGTACTTGTGCAAATTCAGGGTGATACTCTTCAGAGGTGGCGAACTGAGCCTTTTATCATGATAACTGGGAGTGGGAGGTGATGCATGTGCCTGAGTTCCTTTCTTCCAACACATTCTCTCGACTTCTTTAGGAATACAGATACTGAAACTTGTATCGGTTGTAGATAGAATTTATTATATGATGCAATATTTTTCCGTGTTTTTTTATTCAGATGGATACCACCCTCTCTACCAGCTATAAAGAGCCCAGAGCATGAGAAAGAGTCTGGTACCACATTTGCAGCAGGAAGAAGCAGGGTAGGTGTTCAATTTGCCTAGGGGTTGTTCTGTTGTACATCCTTCTAATTCCAAATCCGGAAAATATTTTTCATGTTTCATAAACACTGTGTCGTCAGCTAAGAACTTCCTTCTGATTTAGCACTTCTGTTTCTTATTGACTTCTGAAGCGTGTAGAACTAGAACGAACATTGACAGATCCACAGAGAGATGAGTTTGAGGATATGCTACGGGCTTTGACATTAGAAAGGAACCAGATAAAAGAAGCTATGGGATTTTCTTTAGATAATGCTGATGCAGCTGGGGAGGTATTGTTGCTGTGGAATTTATTCTTGTTTTTTCATCCCTTTGCCGTATCCAGCTTTATGGGTGGCTGGCTGTATCAATCAGTTTTAATGAAACCCTGGAGTTTATGGTGCTTAATTTTGACATGTTCGCATAAGTTAGCTTTGACATTTAATATTTACTTTTACAATTTTATTTTCATCTTTGTTTTAATGCCTCTTAATTTGGCTTTGCTATGCCGACCAAGATGACAATATCTTCCTCTAAAAAAAGGCCAAGCTCTGCAATAATGTTTCTCCTTTCAAGTTTCACTTCTATTATTGTTTTCATTTTTGTTTAAAATGCTATTTTGGTACTTACATTGTTTACTCTTACACATGCAGATAGTCGAGATTCTTACAGAATCTTTGACGCTTAAAGAAACCCCTATACCAACTAAAGTTGCAAGACTCATGCTCGTTTCAGATGTCCTTCATAACAGCAGTGCTCCTGTAAAGAATGCGTCTGCATACCGTACAAAATTTGAAGCAACCTTACCTGACATAATGGAGAGCTTCAATGACTTGTACCGCAGCATCACTGGAAGGATCACAGCTGAGGCCCTTAAGGTAAGTCATATGTGGGAATCCCTTCTAGGCTTATGGTCTTCCTGTACTTGTATATTTATCAGGATCTTCACCTGAGGTTCTGCAGGAACGAGTTATGAAGGTTCTCCAAGTGTGGGCAGATTGGTTTCTCTTTTCAGATGCATATGTGAATGGACTGCGAGCTACTTTTCTTCGATCTGGGAACTCTGGTGTGATTGCTTTTCATTCTATATGTGGGGATGCACCAGAAATTGAAAATAAAACAAGATCTGAAGATCCATCTGAAGGGGGTAAGCTCAGCCAAGATGTTGCCTTGGCAATGGGGAAAGGAGCAGCGATGAATGAGTTGTTAAGTCTTCCACTCACTGAGCTGGAAAGACGTTGCAGACATAATGGGCTATCGCTTGTTGGTGGTAGGGAAATGATGGTTGCAAGATTGCTTAGTCTGGAAGAGGCAGAAAAACAGAGGGGTTATGACCGGGATGATGACATGAGACATGGATCAAGCCATTCAAATTTAAGTAGATACTCAAAAGATGATGACAACTGGAATGCAAATAATGTTGGTCATAGAGAAACCAACCGTGGAGTGGAACCATTGGGGTCTTCAGGATGGAATCATTATGGTGATGATGGAATGACATCACAAGGCAACAGTTCTTCTGCACCTTTTGCCCCTACTCTTGCTATTCCACAGCCTGAACTTAAAGCCTTCGCAAAGAAAGGAAAATCTGATCCTGTTTTGCCAGTTTCTAAGTGGGCTCGAGAGGATGATGGCAGTGATGATGAAGATAAGAGAAGTGCTCGGGGCCTGGGGTTAAGCTACTCATCTTCTGGAAGTGAAAATGCAGGAGATGGTCCCAGTAAGGCTGATGATGTGGAATTTGCAACTGATGCAAGCATTGCCTCACACCCTGACAGTGGCATGAATGAAGAACAAAGGTTGCATATTACTTTTTCCACACCTTAATTAATAAGGTTCAAAGTTGTAATATGTTGGTAGAAGTGGTGCTTAACTGTGCTTATGATATGCAGACAAAAGTTAAGGCGGCTGGAAGTTGCTGTGATGGAATATCGTGAATCTCTTGAAGAGCGGGGAGTCAGAAGTTCAGAGGAAATTGAGAGGAAAGTGGCAATTCACCGCAAACGCTTACAGAGGGAATTTGGATTATCAGATAGCAGTGAAGATGTTACAGGGAATAATAAGCACTCATCTCGTAAGTTTGGACAGTCAAAATGCTTTGGGAATTTAAAAATGTCAAGTCACTTTAACAAGTTAATTTTTATTAATTTAGTTTGCATCATACATGATGGCAGTTCCAAGCATATCAATTGTTTTGACATCCGTTCTTTTGCCATACTTGTGAATGTTACTCCTTCATAAGTTCCTACCGTGGCTTGCGGGAGATTGGTAGAGAACCATTTGGGTGTGGAACAATCTTGTTACTTCATTAAAATCTTAGAAAATGGTTTGGAAATCAGTGCACGTTGAATCAAATTCATTGACCGCTGGATTTAATGTAGAACTAATGGTATATGATACAATTAGTGAATGCATAACAAAAAAATATAATTAATGGATTCTCTGCATTAAGCTTGGAACTTCCCACATTTTCAGCTTGTAAAGAATATATGGGAGTTTTGAACTCCAAGGTACTTGTTATCATCTTTGATGATCTATGAGATTTGATGAGCAAAGGCTAGTGGAGATTTCTGTGCGTTGTGGGAGCTCTGATGACTTTGTACTGATTTAGTCCTTCAATATTTGGCATTTCTTTCAAACCTGTTATGATCAATTTCATGTTAAGGTATAAAATATGTGATTTTGCAATTATCATTGTTTGAAGGATGATAGCTCAGCATTTTACAGTTCACAAGTCAGACTCAACATTATTTTTATGGTTAACAGATTCAAACATATTATGGTTTCACATAGTGTGTATATTTCTTTCAGGCTTCCACTGGGGATGTTGTGTGCCTGCCTAACCATGTCTTCATGGTCCATGGATGTATATATATATTGTATGAAGTTTTATTGCTCATAGAATTAGAGCGGGACGGTTGAAGTGGAGAGGTGCTTCTGGAGTGTTGTGTGATAAACGAATACCACTAAAATTAAAAGGAAAATTCTATAAG
>JAOXJP010000017.1:6250340-6260672 GCA_025762735.1 Platanus orientalis
GGTTGGAAGGATGTGCAAACCCAAGTTCACATTGTCCACATGAATCCTAAATTAAAATTGGGAATTGAAAAGTGGGTATGGGTTTCGTACGTCCGACATAGATCCTGTACCCACAGGCGTACTGTGCTGTGTCAACATGTGTACCATTGAGATAAATGAAGGTTCAGGTATCATAGTCTAGAATATGGGTTCTTAATATTCTCATGGTTTTTCTTAGGCAGAGATTATTGCAATATTCATAGTCTTTTGGGAGTTCTATCTTTTTTAACTAGCCTGATGGTTTTTTTATGGTTTAGCTCTCAAAGGTAATCAACTGCTCTCTCCTGCAATGGCTTCTGAAGCCTTATGTTTATGTTACTTTACATTTATATTTGTACTTGTTGAACCAGAATAATGTAATTATTTTATCCAAAGTTTTATTACATTTTGTGTGTCTTAAAAAAATCTTGTGTTGGTGAGTATTATTGGTACGCCAAAAAATGACCAAAAGCACTTGAAAGTTTTTCTGGCTAATGGAATCAAAGATTATAGTGCAGAAGCTTTTGCTTAATTGGAAGGCCTTCAAATTCTTAAAGCCTTCTTAGCAGTCCTCTTGAAATGGGAGGCTATGATTATTGATATTATTTTCCTTTGGGCATAGGAAATAATCCAGCTCATTGGATATTAGTTGCTATCTTCAACAATCTTATATATTGTGATTGCACTTGTATTTTAGACCCATTCTGTTAGGAATTCCAACTCAAAAGCAGAGCTTATTTATAATGAGGGCACTTATAGGCTTACATTCTAAAGTGCTCTTTATTAGTTCTCTTTCTTTCATAAATCGATATCTTACTCTGATCAAACAAAAAAACATTAAAAGAAAAGGAAAAAGAAAAAAAGTGGTTATCTAATCATTATGTGCTTTTGATGTCTCACTTGACTTTGTGTCATTTATTTTTATTATCTCTTATCTATAAATGCAAACTATTCCATATCGAGTCTACCATTATGTACTTGATTTTGTTATGACATCTAGGTCTCAAGGGAAAAGCTAGTAGGTATTCATTTATTCTTTATATCTTTTGTAGGTTTGGGATTACACTGGATTAGGTTATACAAGGTACAATGCAAGAGATGTAGGTAAAGAAATACTAGGGTAAGCACTCACATGGGACAGATAAATTTAACTGCTATTGTGAAGCTATAACAGACAGATAATGTGGGCTCCTTTGGACCTTCATTCAGGTGTGTGGTGGAGAATAAGGTGCTTCATAGTTCTCTGTTGTCATGTTTAGAGGTATTTCTCCTAGATACTCAGTTTATTTTGTGTAATAAGTTATGCAATATGAGCGAATCGGATGCTTTAATTAACCTCTTGCAAGATATTTTACCAGCTTTTTTTTTAATGTTCTTTTAAAATCTTTGTGGTGTTCAATTTATGGTTTATTGCCTAGAGAATTCAGTGTTTTACTTGTTTTTTAAACAATCTGCTGTTTCTCATCCTTCGTTTGGAAGCAGCTTTTAAACATCACTTGTTTTGTCAACACTTCCCCTTTTGGGTCAAGCAACAGTATCTGTATTAGCAAAAAGGAAAAGTACACACAATGTAAGATGCATGCCCAATTTGGAAAGGACATTGATATGAGAAACGTGAATAACTCTTCATTTCTCAAATCCAAGACAGTAGTACGGGCACAGATATGGATATGATTATTCCATTCAATATCTTGATACCATTCTTTTAACTTTTATTTTTTAAAGCTTGGTCATTTCTAGTTTATATTCTTGCTAATTTCTTTGTTGACTAATATTTGCAAATTTTTACAATAAGATTTATCTGTCTAACAAATTTCTAATTATATATTTGTGTGGGTGAAATAAAAAAGGACATTTTCAGGAATTAAAAAAAATGGTTTAGTACAATAATAAAAAGGATCATTGCCAGTGTCAGTGTTGTAGAACATCAATATGGGTATGCTAAGCATGTTATAGATCTATGTACATGGAAGTGACAAGATGATTGGCTGAATAATCACATCTCGGAATGTGTGCTTAATCCCAGTAGGAAGCTTGCAGTGTAGCTCAAACGTGTGATGTAGAAAGTGAGCAGTCCTTCATAGTTCATAGAGCTTTTTAGAAACTCAGCCAATCCCAAAACAGAAGTCTTCTTGCCCTTAAATTACTTGAAAATTTCTCTTGAAAGATCTGATGCCCTCACAATAATGCTCTTGTGAACAATTTGTTGCCTAGGCCTGGAACGGTAATGAGAACCGGAAATTAATTCTTGTATTCTCGATGCATTAGGAAAAATGAATCCAATCATTAATTTTTTGTTGACTTATTTCTATTTTACAGTTTTATGGAGTTGCCTTTGTAAACTTTTTTGTGTAGGATATTGTTGAAAACATTATGAATCGGTATAGTACAGGTGCATAGCTAGGCCACTATTTCATATATCAGTGTTTTTTATCCCTTCCCAATGGTTACATCTACAGTTTGGTTATTCTCTTTTCTACATCTTAGTTTAGCCTCTTTGGAGGCATCGGAAAATACTCGCAATAGATTTTAGTTAGTTTGATATATTTATTGCTATTTATAGCTATAGCTATAGACTAGAGTGGAACCAAATTACAGGTGATAATGTCAGCTTAAATATGATTAGACATAGTTTTATATTCTTTGCATCCAAATACAATGCAATGTGTGCTTGTGTACATCCTAATGAGATTTCATCAGCAATCCCTTGTAGAAATTATGTTCTTTGAAGGATTATAAGAAACCTTGAGACAATTTTGTACCCATTAAGAGCCACCAATTTGGTTGTCTTATTTTTCTCTGTTAGCCTTTGTCATGTCACTAGTGATATGTTAATTTATTACCCATTTCCTTTGTTTTTCCCCCCTTTAGCATCATATAAATCATTTTATTGCAGTTCTTGACACTTGACCTTAGCAGAATGCAGAGATCCAGAAGACATTCTACCCCTCCAGGTTGACCTCGATGACTTTACAGTCACGTTCTCCATCCATAGAGGGGGGCTTTGCACCATCAGGGGCGTCATTGTACAATCGTGGATGTGTATCAAAGTTGGATCTCAGCAATGGCAAAAGTCTATATGCAAAGTTGGTGGTAATCATGACTTATGCTTGCATTACAACTGAAGATTTCTAAATTATGAAGGGAAAGGATGACAATTGCTATCCATTGCCCCTTCAATCTTAGGACTATAGGATACTTATTTTCATTTTTACTTTGCATATGGGTTGGCATCAATTCACTAATTCTTGTCACAGGTTGGAGCTGATGGGGCCAAATCACTTGTTAGGGAGTTAGCAGGACTCAAAACAACTGGATGGAACTATTCACAAAATGCAGTTATCTGCAGTGTTGAACATTCTGTTGAAAACTATTGTGCATGGCAGAGGTTTCTGCCTGCTGGTCCAATTGCACTTTTACCAATGGGTGGCAGGTTTAGCAATATTGTTTGGACTATGAACCCAAAGGAATCTTTAGACCACAAATCAATGTCTGGGGATGATTTTGTTAAAGCTGTTAACCATGCAATGGATTATGGATATGGTCCCCACCCTCAATCAAGCTTTATTGGTAACTATGGAGACAAATTTTCTTGGTTTACGCCTGAGGTGACTTCATCATCTAATGAATGCTTTGAAGTTCCACCCAAAGTAGTCAAGGTGGTCTCTGAAAGAATGGTGTTTCCTTTGTCATTAATGCATGCCAACGATTATGCATCAAACCGTGTGGTTCTTATTGGTGATGCAGCGCACACTGTTCATCCTTTGGCTGGGCAAGGAGTCAATCTAGGTTTCGAAGATGCATTTTCTCTTTCAAAGGTCATTGCTGATGGCATAGCAGTAGGCTCTGATATTGGGGAGGTATGTATTTCTGAAATTTCTCTGTGGTTTTGAACATAAAGTTTCTGTTGTAAACTTTTTCATTAATTAAAGCAAGTTATTTGCAGCCATTCAATGGTTTTATATTTACTTTTGTACGATTGCATAGTTAATTGCTACATCATTTGTAAGTACTTATATATTTAAAATTTGTCTGAATTAACATATGCATTCAGGAAATGTTCTCTAGGGAGACATGTGCAATCCTTTAGTTTCTAGCTCATGAATTGCTTCATGAAAACTGATCTATAATTTATTAACTGCAAGAAACAAAGATGCCATTATCTTATGTGAAAGGCAGGAACATTCACGATGACTGGTAGACTTGGCATATTAAAATTTTAGCTCAAGTTGTTGTTACCAAGACACTCTAAAAATGTAGCTGTGCTCATGGTCCAACAATTCACATGTTGAAGAGCATTACAACCATGTTGTCTCCCTGCTGTTCCTAAATAGTTTCTGTACAATTTGACAGCTGAGATTTTTGGAAACACTAGGGAGAATTTTGGAAATAAGCTGATATTTTTTGTTGAATGACTAGTCATTCACAACTATAAGATGTCTCTCATAACTCCTTTAATGAGAGTTTAGAAGCCAGAACTCAGGCAACAAAAGGAAGATATAGAAACTTAGGCTATTGGAAACAGATTAACACTAGTTTCTTGATTTCGTATTTGTGACAAAATATCGAAGCCTTGAATGATGTGTACACACAGTGACCAGACGGGAGGGAGGCCTATATAAAAAATTTGGTTAAAATGGAAATCAATCATTCTAATGCTCGAAAATTATTTTGCACTAATGTCCAAGGGATGAGCAACTCCATATCTGCCCTAGTGCGACGAAGGGTAAGAAAAAAGGCAAACGATTCATTGCAATAGAGTGGAAAAATTTTGAGCTTCAGGTGGATGATAAGGTTTTGGAGATTATGGAGTGGGGCCATGATCATGTTGCTAAGATTTGTATTCCAGTGCAAATCGTCGACATTGTTCTTGCCTTCATCGACAAAGCAGCTCGGCATCAATCAACCTCTTTGAAGGAAACTCTACGATGGACAAGGCAAACAATTTTTCTGATGGTGGGGTTGAATGATAGAGGCCCTTTCCTTCGGATCACAGAATGGCGCTCTCAGGAGGCAAACCAAGTCATTTTCTTTCCAGCTGGTGAACGTTTTTATGGCTGGATTGGTCTTGTTGACCTTCTGAGGCAAATGGGGTGGACTGTGTCGGAAGAGGGAAATGGAAGCGAGGGTTTTCATATTGAAATGGAAAATCAAACCACACCGGTATGGGTAGCCTCAAAATCTAAGGAAAAAGAAATTGTGGTTGATGTGTAGGGGGTCAATTGTCCCATGGGATTCAGTTGCAGTGGCTCTCACAGGACTTTTTAGAAAAGGGAAGGCTGATCGTTTTGTTATCAAGCCAATGGGATTTCCTACTAATAGGGCATTGGTTACAACAAATTCAACAGAGGAAACGGAAACAATACTGCAAACAGGATCAGTGCATTTAGGGAACAGAGTATTATGTTTCCAGCCATGGACATTAGAGATTTCAAAAATCCATCCATGTGCCATCAGCGGCAATAGATGGATTAGGATATGGGGACTTACTCTGTCGGCATGGACGCAAGAATTTTTTAGCAAAATCAGCGACCACTGTGGAAGATTTGCAGCGATCGATCCCAAGACGATGAACAAAACTTTCCTTCTGTATGCAAGAATGAGAGTTGAATCGGAAACCATCAACTCAATACCATTCACTGGTATCCAAATTGGCGCCGAAACTGAGGTTAGGGATGATGCTGTTCAGCCGTCGGATGTAGGTCATGCTCCTACACCGTTGGATCTGGAGAATGTGATGGTGTCAGCACCAACCGTTGGATAAAAAATGGTGCACAATCGGGCGACCTATTATCCCCGTTCTTTTTCATACTTGTGGTTGATGCGCTTATTGAATGGATGGCTAGTGTGAAGACCACGAGAACCATCGATGGTTATGCTATAGGGAGCAATGGCTTTTCTGTTAGCCATCTTTAGTTTGCCGATGACACAATGTGTTAGCAAGTTAGGAGAATGAATGATATACACTTAATATTTGAAGCAATTTCAGGGCTTAAAATAAACATGGCTAAAACTACATTGGCCTGAATTGAGGTGGAGAGGGAGGAGTTAGAATAATTGTATGCTCAAATTCTTGGATGCAAAACTGGTTCATGGCCTCTTAACTATTTGGGACTACCGTTGGTTGGTGTGCCAAGATCTTTGTCTCTTTGGGACTTGGTAATTGAAAGAGTCAATACTAAATTGGCGGTGTGGAAAAGATCTTATATATCTTTGGGGGGCCGAATAACACTAATCAAAGCTGCATTGTCTAATTTACCAATCTACTATATGTCAATTTTCAAAATGCCTGCAAAGGTTATTAAGCAAGTGGAGAAATGTTCGAGGGATTTTTTGTGGAAAGGAGGACAGGAGAAGAAGGATCATTTGGTGAAATGGAAGGATGTGTGTCATCCTAAATCTAAGGGTGGGTTGGGAATTAGAAACACTAAGGACATGAACTTGGCATTGATGGAGAAATGGCTATAGTGGTTTTCAAAGAAAAGAGATACTTATGGCATTCCACAATTTATCATGAATATGGGATCCACCAAAATGGGTGAGACTGTATTTCTTAACCAAATACTTTGTGGTCTCCGTTATGGAAGAACATGTGCCAATTATATCATTTGTTCTTGACGAGGACATCGGGTTCAGGCGCGAGTTTCAAGTCTACCAAAGGATGCACAGGAGAGATGTGCCTATGTTATGGTTTCATTAGTGTTGTTATTTTATTTTATATTACCTTATATCTCTTGTTGGAGGGGGACACATGTGGTGAAGGTAGTATAGTGTTTAGTATTTGTTTGAGGGTATTTTTGTTATTATTGGTAGTTAGAGGATATTTTTGTCATGAGAGTAGTAGAGAGGGGTATTTTGTCCACTTTCTATTTCATGTACAAAGCCCTGGCCATGGAAATCTATTTATAAAGCCTACGACCAACCATTTTTTTATGCAATAATATTTGGAATTTGGACTCATGTTTTGACTTCTTCTTCTTCCTCCTTGCTCACAGGTTGAAGAACTCTAGAACCCTGGAATGTGACTAGGCCTCTGCCTAGTTGAATGCTGGTGGTGAAGGCCACTCCCTCTCCTTGGATTAAAGGTTCTTTTCCATCTTCTTATTATTATTTGTTTTAGTTTTTAGATTTTTGTGTTTAGGATCTTGATTTTCTGTAGAGAATCAACTACGATCTCCTAGGATTCAAGTTTATGATCGATGCAACACTTCCAGGAGAGCTTTTAGGAGTAGGCGACACCTCCTTTACATGTTTCTCACCTCATCATGCTGATCTGAAGGAGTTTTTGCAAGGTTCATTATGCCCCAGGCGTGAATCCTGCTGTATAGTGACTTCACGAGATTGCTCATAGGTTTCCAAGTACCCATGCTTTGATCAAAAGCTCTTCTCCATGCCTCCATCATCACTACACGATTCTATATCATCCATTCAACCACCCTAACGTTCGAATTTTGAAGAATTTCTATAAGATTTCCTTAACTGTAGGCATGAATACCAGTCCAAAAGTGATTTTACGAAATCACTCACTATTCCCTAATGGCTAGGGATCTGTTAGGAGGTTCTTCTTCAGATTTTTTAGGACTCTTGGGCGACGCTAGTGGGTGGGTCCCACTTTTGAAAAGTTCAAAAATTTAAAAATACCCATATAGGGTACCAAGGGCTGGTGGCACTGCCTGTGAGAGTTGTGAATTTTCTGAAAATTTTGGAAAGTCAAAATTTGAATCTCTAGGCCATGGATATTACTTGCAACCATTTTTAACATCATCCAGGAGTTGTTTGACATTCAAATCCGGTATTGGTTTCTCTCTTTTGGCTCTCTTTTCAAATTTCTAAAAGTATGGGCTTTTGGCATGTTGTAGCATATAGCCTGGAACCGAGTTTTCAATTTTCTGGCCTAAACCGATCACCCTTAGAATAACCTCCTAAGCCTAACCATATTCTAAACCAATCTTTAGACCTTTTTTGGTTAGTCCCTGAATTATTTTGGTTTGTTTCCCTGATTTTAGCCTAATTTAGGCACTTTTTGGTTTGGCCTAAAATTTTCTCATTACTAAATTTGTATATCTTATTGATAATCCAAGCATATTAATGAGTCTTCAGTTATTAATTTTGTAAGCCTGAATTCCTCTATTGCACGTTGAGCTTAATTTAAGAACTACTTGAATTAGCATGTGGACTTGCAAGTAAGAATCTTGTTTATTTTTCTTCATTACTTTAGTAATTTTAGTCCTATCTCCTATTCACACACTCACTAACTTACATGCATGTTGCATCAGCTCCTTATATAGATTTATCATTGGGGACGGCAAATCCATTAAATTTTTTAAAGACATTTGGTGGGGAGTGTCAAGTTTTTATTCCTTATATCCTCGGTTATATCGTATCTCTACCCAAAAAGAGGCTGTGGTGGCTGACATTCTATCCATTTCTTCTCATGGTTTGTCTTGGAATTTTACTTCTCAAGAGATCTTTATGATTGAGAGGCTCAAATTCTCACATCCATCCTAGATTCTTTGAAAGATTTATTCCTTTGTAGTTTAGGCAATGATGAGAGGATTTGGATCATTGAATCTTCAGGGAAGTTTTCTTTTAAGTCCTTTTTCAATGCTTTCATTGAGTTATCACTTTCCGATGCTTCCTTCCCACATTGCATGGTTTGGAAACCGGTTGTATCTCCTAGGGTAAAAGCATTCTCATGGACAGCAGTTTTAGGCCACATCAAAAACATACACTTATCTCCTCAATGGTGTTCATTATGCAAAAAGGATGGGGAAACGGCCAACCATATCTTTCTCCACTGTTCTTTTAGTCGCAAGGTATGGATTTATTTTATATCATGAATGGGGATAAATTGGGTGATGCCAAGAACAATATCGGAATTATTCTTATCATGGTGGAGCCATGGGATAAATCTTAGATGCAAGCGATTTGGGGAAGGCCTTCTACATGCAATTTTATGGGATTTTTGGAAGGAACAGAACAACAGAATTTTCCTTGGAAAATCCTGTGAATGTAATGAGGTGATTTGAGGCAATTATAAGGGATATGGGTAATTGGCTGTTGGTTACACCGGCGTTCAAAGGTCTCCCATTGTTTGACTTTTTATGGGACTGGTGGACTTCCATTAATTGCTTTTATTCTACCACCTAAATCCAGCAACCTTTAATTTGGTGCTCGCCCCCAATTAGTATGTGGAAACTAAATTTCGATGGGGCATCAAAAGGGAATCTTGGGCCTGCGGGTTTTGGTTATGTCATTCGAGACCACAATGGCTATATTAGTAGAGCAATGGTTGGACCATTGGATCCATGCAACTCCACAAAGGCTGAAATGATTGCCCTGTTATCGAGGATAAGGTAGATTAAAAAAAAATGGGCTTTTATGAGTGCATCATAGAGGGGAACAACGATGTGGTTGTTGGATGGGAGCAAGGCAAGAAATGCAAATCATGGCGTATGTGGAATTTTATCTACGAGATCCGCGAGATTGCGACGGAATTATGTTGCACTTTTTCTCATATTCCTCGGGAATAAAATACACTTGTGGATGAGTTGGCAAATTGGGGTGTTGGGCAAACATCTTTGTTCATTGGTGTAAACACTCCTTTTTGATTTTGTGAGGGCTTTCTTCAGCTGTATAACTATGTTGTATTTTTATTCTATTCTTTAATAAAATCATTGTTAATTATCGAAAAAAAATCATTTGGAAGCAATGTGAAAATGAAATTATTTCATTTTCCTTTTTTAACAACTGAAATGATTTCATCACGGGTTGTTTTGAAAAGTGCATAAACATAAGTTGGGTCTATTTCAGTCAAACTTATTTATAGTAATGTCATTTTAGTAGTTTCAGGAAAAGAATTCATTTCTATTATTTAATATCATTCTGGTGATGGCTGTGATGACTCCATTTTAAATGAACTTGTGTGTTCAAATGTTGAGAGAGAGAGCATTGCCATACCTTCTAGTTCACACACACACACACACACACATATATATATATATATACAGACCTTGTCTCATTGAATTCGCCCAGGTCACCTACTTTCTGGTTCATCATCCAGGTTTTCTGGTGAGGCCATTATGAGATGTGGGTCTTAGTGATGCGGAATCAAGTTCAAGTAGTAATACTAGCCTATGGGAAGCTAATGGGCCTGGGTGGATTGTGTTTGGGCCTTATCAAAGGGCCTTGGGGCATGATTAAAAGAGAGGATCACTTTTAATAAGAGGTTATTTGTTACTTCTTTTACATTGGGGTCAAGTTGTAATAAAAGAGTTGTCATGGGGGGGGGGGGAGCATAGGTTCTGGTGGACA